>JAMZAV010003131.1:0-68860 GCA_024449915.1 Sweltsa coloradensis
GAAACCAACGCGCGCATGTGGGAGAGAATGGCGCTGTTTGAACGCCCTGGTGACCATCAAGACATCGGTGAGATAGTGTCGTTCAAACCCAAAGGTAGCCGCCAGAAACAAACCGATAACAAGGCGAGCGATTGTCTTAAGGGGGATGGGACAAGACCGTACCGGTTCAACAACGAAAGCAGCAAGAACGTCGGCCACATCGTTGCTGACTGCCCAGTGGGAGAGATGGCGCTGTTTGACGCCCGTGGTGCCATTCAAGACATCGGTGAGATAGTGTCGTTCAAACCCAAAGGAAGCCGCCAGAAACAAACCGATAACGAGGCGAGCGATTGTCTTAAGGGGGATGGGACAAGACCGTACCGGTTCAACAACGAAAGCAGCAAGAACGTCAACCACATCGTTGCTGACTGCCCAGTGGGAGAGATGGCGCTGTTTGACGCCCGTGGTGCCATTCAAGACATCGGTGAGATGGTGTCGTTCAAACCCAAAGGTAGCCGCCAGAAACAAACCAATAACAAGGCGAGCGATTGTCTTAAGGGGGATGGGACAAGACCGTACCGGTCCAACAACGAATCGCAGCAAGAACGTCAACCACATCGTTGCTGACCGCCCAGTGGGAGAGATGGCGCTGTTTGACGCCCGTGTGCCATTCAAGACATCGGTGAGATAGTGTCGTTCAAACCCAAAGGAAGCCGCCAGAAACAAACCAATAACAAGGCGAGCGATTGTCTTAAGGGGGATGGGACAAGACCTACGGTCCAACAACGATCACAGCGAAGAACGTCGGCCACATCGTCTGCTGACCGCCCAGTGGGAGAGATGGCGCTGTTTGACGCCCGTGGTGCCATTCAAGACATCGGTGAGATGGTGTCGTTCAAACCCAAAGGTAGCCAAGTCCACAAGCGCGTAGACTCTTATGTTTTACATTGTTCCTTTTTTTTTCTCGTGAGAAACCTGCCCATGGTTGCAATGCATGTCTGGGAATAGAAAAGTCTATGAGAATAGTGAAGGGTAGGCTTACTTGGTTGTGGTCATTGACGAAAACTAACATGACGAACGCAAGATCATCGACCAAGCTTTGAATTTTGAAAGTGTGTTGATTTTGTTAGACCACCACTTTACTTTCAGACTGACAGGTAAATTCGTAATTTTAATATTTTATATCTTCATTTTGCATGTTAGGTCTGGTACAATATAGTTATTGCAACAAAAAACGTATGAGAAACTTTAACTTGTTTTAATAATTTCAATGCATCATGCAATTATCGTATTTATTTCAATTCAGTATTTATCCAGGATCTTCTCTTGCGACCATCAATGCAGCATTGCTTTTCATGTCCACGAAAGTGAGTGATAAGTCACAATGTACACAATGTGGGAGTAGGACCTATGTGAAAAGTTAGAATAACTCATCTTGGAAGATTATTACCAAGATTTTTACTCAATCGGTATTGTTTTATGCATATATTTTAGGAAAATTATTTTGATTGCAGGCAGATTCAAGGGTCTAGAGAATCGGTCAATCAAGGCGAGTAGAGGGAGTCACGAGAGGGGTTCATCGTCCTGCATGGCGTCTTCAACACGCAACAAGGCCCCGACGTATTCACCACCACCGTTGCCCGAAGTTTCGTCGGCATCGTCGCCACCCACCACACCGCGTGAAAAGCCTCCTAAGTCGTATACCGCAAGGGGGAAAAAACTTTAGGTTATCTGACAAGAATTGGATGCAAACCTACTAGTGGACAAGAAAATATATGGTGCATAATTTTATTATAAAACCCTAATTTTGAATATTTTGCTCCAGTGCTTTAAGTTACTAAAAATGATTAGATAAAAAGCAGATCCTACTAAATAAAGCCTTGTGCTGCTTATAAAATGTGGAAAATTAATAAAAAAAATACCGATTAAGAAAAGGAGGATTATTAATGATTATTTTAAAGGGAATATTAATTATTTATTTATATGTTTAAATATTTTATTTTATAGGATTATAGGACTTAGAGGATGTAAATATTTTGGAATGGTTAAGTTTAAAGGGAAAAATAAAGGTTTTGGATAGCGTACGAGCGAAGGGGAGATGGAAGCGAAGACTTCAATTTCAACTGACCCCAAAAATTTAGTCGGGTGGGTTTTTTTTTGTTTTTGTTTTTTTTGTTGTTTGTTTGTTTTTCCGTCGTTTTGTTCGCTCTACCGGGCCAAAGGCAAAGTCGGGTCTTGATGGAAATTTGAAGACCTTCGTTTTTTTCTGAATTAGAATTGGCCAGGGTTTTTTGGGTACAATCGAAGAAATTTTCTCATGAAAATCGTACTTTTTAACGATTTTTTTTGATTTTTAGTGGATATTTTTTGTGCCATTTGGCAATTCTGACCAAACGGGTGGGCTACAATTCATATTTCAAATGGACATTAAGGTAATGGTATGTATTGCTTTCTAAGAGGGAAAGTTGAAAAAGTTAGCCAGAATCGAGAGAAATAAAGCTTTTAATATACTTTTTTGACTTTTGTGCGATATTTTCGTGCCATTTGGGCCAATTTTGACCAAACGGGGGGCTACAACGTTCATATATACATGGGCATTAAGGGTTTGGTGATGTTACCTTTTGAAAGAAAAAGTTGAAAAAAATTAGCCAGAATCCATAGAAAAAAGCTTTTAAAAAATTTAAATTTCTTACGGGGAAAAATACCAAATTTACAAGAAACAAAAGAAAGTTGACAACATTCACCTACAAGCGTAGGGAAACAAAAAAAAACACTTGCAAAAAAAAAGAAATTCCCCGCAAAAAAAAAAACTTTAAAAGCTCACCATCAACCGGCGGGACTTTAGCGTTTTCCCCCATTGGGTATTAGTTTGTTTACAGTGGTAGTTTTGGGGTGGCCGTTTGGGCTTGTATTAGCTATCAGTGCTTTTCCCAAAGCAGTGGGGCCAGGGTTCGATTGCCGTCAAAGTCAGAAGTTTTGTAACTTCTGATTTGGACTTTTGTTTATTTTTTGTTTTTAAATTTTGGTGCTTTGGAGCCGTTGAAAGAAAACTAAAAATTCGAGTTGTTCTGAATCAGCCTTTTTGATTTTTGGGGGTTGATCCGCGGGGGGAATTCGCAACCCCATACGGATCCCCACTGATTGCTATATTTCGTAATAAAAAGTTTTTTTGGTTGGTTATCGACCATTTCGTCTTTTTGCGCCCGGGGGCCCCCCGGGCCATTTTTTTTTTGGTTTTTTTTTTTTTTGTTTTCCCCACGGGGTTTTTTCCCCCAAACCCCCCCCCCAAAAAATCAGAAATTAAAACTGAGTGGGTAGAGAAAAAAAAAAATTTTTATTTATTTATTTTTATTAGTTTTTTTTTTAAAATTTTAAAAAAATCAAAATGCCAAATTTTTTGGTAAAAAAAACTGACTGATGTGAAAAATTAAAAAATTTTTAAAACAAGGAGCTCTGTTTTTGGAAAAATTCAATTTTTATCTCGGGGGGAAAAAAAATTTTTGAAAAAACTTCTAATTGAGTTTTTAAAAGAGTAAAAAGTGTGGGTTTTTTTTTAATCTAAAGTATTAAATGGGTAAAAAAAAAGCAGGTTTTATAGAAGGGGTAGGCCTACATAATTTTTTTTAAAACTTTTTAAAAAAAAAATTTGTTTAAATTTTTTTTTTTATGATTATTTTTGCGCCTCAAAATCACACGAATAATTAATTCATAAAATTAAGGTTCTGTGAACAAATCTTTTATAATGGGGTTTAAAAGCATGGGGTGTTGATAAAAAAAAAAAAAAAAGCCCGTAAAATTTCGATTTTCTTTGAGAAAAAATTTTTTCGATTGCCCCTAAAATTTGCACACGAATATATTAATTTTAAAATTTAAGGGGTTCTGTAAAAAAAACCCTTAAAATCGGAAAAGCATGTAGGGGGTTAAAAGTCGAAGAGTTTTTTTAAAAACCGAAAAAAAAGAAAAATTTGCGATTTTCATAAGAAAAAATTTTTTCCGATTGCGCTAAAAAATGTGGCATTTTCTAATTTCAGAGATTTCAAAAGGCCTCCAAAAAATTTCCCATCGAAATTTAAAGTAGCGGGTTTACCCCAAAATCGTGGGGAAAAACCACACAAAAATACAACAAAAAAAAAGGGGAAAAAAAAAGTTTTGGGATTTTTTTCCCCCATTGTATTTGAAATGGAATTTTTCGCTTCGTTTTCCTACGCCTTTCCCAATTTTAGGTAGGCCAAAATTGGAATGGGAAAAATTGTAAAGGATGTCCGGGGCTTTTTTAAGAGGCCCCAAAAATCTCTTTTACACTGGAATTTCGCAAACGTTTTTTTCCGGGCGCGGGGTTGGGATGACCGTATGTTTTAAAAAAAAAACAAAAAAGTGAAAAATTTTTGGATTTTCATGAGAAAAATTTTTCGTTTGGGGGCCAAAATTTTTACACAAAATAAAAATTTCATAAAATTGAGGTTTTCTTTTAAAAAATAAAAAAGGAAAGCTTCGCAAAAGGGCTTTTTCAGGCGCGATGTTGGATGGCTTTAATTTTTTTTAAAAAAAAAAAGGGGAAAATTGATTTTTTTTTATGAAAAATTTTATTTTCGTTTCGCTAAATTTTTTACACAAATATATAAATTCAAAAAAGGGAGGTTCTGTAAAAAATGGGAAAAAGGAAGCTTCGAAAACGTTTTTTTCAGGCGGGGTTGTTGGATGACCCGAAATGTTTTTTTTAAAACAAAAAAGTTTTAAAATTGAGATTTTCAGAGAAAATTTTTTCGTTTTGCGAAAAAATTTAAAAACAAATATAAAAATCCAAAAACATTGGGGGTTCAGTGAAAATATAACTAAAAAGCTTCGCAAACGTTTTTTCAGGCGCGTTTTTGGGAAATGAGGCGTTTTTTTTTAAAAACAAAAAATTGAAAAATTGCGATTTTCGGGGAAAATAATTTTTCGATTGCGCTCAAATTTAGCCCAATAAAAATTCAAAAAATTGAGGTTTTTTAAAAAATATCATTACAATGGGGCCAAAAGCATGTAAATGTTAAAAATCAAAAATTTTTTTTTGAACAAAAAAAAGCGTAAAATTGCAAATTTTCATAAGAAATTATTTTTGATTCCCTCTAAAATTTTCCCACCAATTTGTGCGATTTTCGATTTTTGTGGTTTTTTTGTTTTGATCCGCTTCCGGGTTTAAGAAACGTGGCTGAAGTCTTTTGTTTTTTTTTCCCCAAAATCTCCATTTACTATACCGGCCGGGACTTTAATAGATAGTCCCTTTTGGATTTTTTGAAACGGGCCGGGTGGTGGTTTATCTTTGGGGGTGGGGCCATGGCGCCCATCATGGGAAAAAAAGGTAAAAACAACTTTATGGGAAGCTCTGGAAAACTCCGAGGTTTTATACTTTAAACAGAAGGGGGGCGGGAGGACAAAACCCTTGCGGAACCCCTTGCTCGGTTTAGAACGAACAGGGGGAAGGGTGCCCACCCAAGGGTTTCAAATGTCCTATCAGATAGAAAAGAATTGATGAAAAAAAATGTCCCGGGAGGGCATTTGAATTTAGCCATTTTAAAATAAAAACCCGGGTTATGCCAGACGGGTATAAAAAGTTTTGGGCCCTATATCCAAAAAAAAAAACCAGCTGTATGCAATCCCAAAAATTAAAAAATTTGAGTGATTTTTTTGGAAAAGGCGAAGAAGTTGGTGATCTTTTGAAAGGGCCAAAAAGTGAACCCAAAATTGGGAGGCGGGGAAATAATTTCTGTAAATTTTTTTTTTTGGAAGCGCTTATCGAAAACAAGGAACCCCCCCCTTTAAAAAACCCTTTTGGGGGAAAATATATTTAAGAGGTAAATGGGGCGATAGCTAGTGGGGTCTGGAAAAAAAGGTTTTGGGGTTTTTCGAGTTTAAAAAATGATGGGGTCCCCCGTTTCCCAAAGCCACTAAAAAGTAGCCTAAAAAACCTTGGGGGGCAGTGCAGATGTCCAGTAGATGGGCAAAAGCGGTTTTTCCTTTGGGAGTTGTAGGAATGGCCCTGGAAATTAAATTCCATCAGGCCCAGGGGCCTTTTTGGGTTAAGGGCTCTGGAGTTTTGAAAAGCCCCTCAGGGGTAATTACATTTTCCATCTAAAAAACCGGTGGGCACGAGACTTTTTCGAAGAGGCAGTAATCCTTCCAAAAATTGGGAACTATCGTCCGGGGTTGGGTGTAAAATTTTGTTAAAAGCACTTTCGGCAATGGTTTAAGCCTTGTCAAAAAAGGGGGCGGGGGACTTTTTCCGGGGCTGGCGTGCGCAGAGGGGGGTTTTGGGAGTCGCCCCCCGTTGAAGTTTGGCGGGCAAGCCCGGGTTTGGAAGTTGGTCCCCGCACTTGAAAGGGTCTACTTTTCGACTTGTTTTCCCCTGCATGGGGGACTTTTTTACCGACTTTTAGATCTCAGTCCCTTTCCCAATTAACTCTAATTTAGAAAAATTTTTGAAACCCCTTTAAATTTATAGGGCTTTTAGGTCGAAAACCATTGCCGGCCCCTAAATTTGGGGCGGGGGCCCCGGGGGTTTTAAACTAAAACCCCCGCGCGAAAGTGATCCGTTACAGAAACACCCAAAAGGGGAAAACCCTCAATGTTTTTTTGGTTTAAAATTTTTAAAATTTTTTGGGAAATTTTTGGGAAAAAAACTTTCTTGCAATTTACAAACGGGTTTTCAGTCTATTACTAAAAAGGGGGAAACAAAAACTTAAAAATTGCATTTTTTTTGCCCACCTTTTTTGAATTTTTTGAAACTGTCCTTTTTTTTCAATCTGAAAATACAAAAAAAAAAATATTTCAAAAAAAAGGTTCTTGGCATTTTTTTTTCCACTGCCCTCCCGTAAAACCCCCCAAATTTAGTAGTTCCACAAATCATATTGGAACAGAAAGAAATCCCCAAAAACCCTTCCTACTGCACTAATTACAGCCCAAAAAAATTTGGGGGTTTTGGAAACCCCACCCCGAGGGATGCTTTTAAAGGAATTCCGCCGAGTGCGGGGGGTTTTTAAACCCCGTTTTTCTTCCACGTTTGTGCCCAACCCACTCCCCCTTCAAAAGAAACTTCCCCCCCCCCCCCCCTTTTTTTAAAACCTACGCTTCACATCTTTGAAACTTTGCCAGCAAAATTAAGTTGGTGTCAGTATATTGTTTTCTCTTTTTTTCTTCAGTACATTTCCCCCAGTTTGGGCCCTTTACTGGGCCGAAACCCCATGGCCGACTCTGGCCCTTGGCCACCGCCCAGTTGCAAAACCCCGGGGGGGGGGGGGGCCCCGGAAACTGGCAAAATTTTATTTTTAAAGATTTTTTTAAAGAATTGAGACATTTTTTGAAATTTGGGAAATTTTTTCATACATCAAAAAACTATCTAACTAACTCATAAAAAAAATTTCCCAATAACACTCTTAAAAATTTAAAACTTTTTCCCGGGGGTTTGTGCCCCCGGGCCCCCCGCATTAGCTGGGGGTCCTCCCCCAGGGCCCTGCATTGGCAAAATCCTAAACCCTTTACTCGGGAAAGAGCGATTTTACCCATTTTATTTTTATGGATGCCCACCATTGACTCCCCCCTTCACATACCCCTGTCATATTGGTGCTGGCCTTTTGATCCCCCCCCCCCCCCCCCCCCCAATAAACACCGGCTTGGGTTTTACGACACTGGAAAGGGAATTTTTTTTTTTGGGGGGGTCAAAATAAAGCGTCCACAAGGTTGGGTGGGAAAAACCCCGGGGCCCGGGGGCCGAAGCCCCAAGGCCCCCGGGAGGCCCCCTTCGCCGTAGGCGGTTTTTTTTTAAAAAAGGTGGCCCTTGATAGGTGGCCAAAAACCACGTTTTAAAACCCCGAATTTTAATTTGAAAAACAGATTAAAATTTTGAAGCTAATATTGAAATTGGAAGTTTGGATTACCGGGACTGAAAACCCGGTCGCCATTTCTGCTTGTTAGTGAAAACCCGCAAAACAAAAAAAAAAGGGAATAAGCCCTTTAAATCAGTTTTTGGGCAAGTTGGGTCTCGCAAATTTCGTTTTTTAAATAAAATTTTTCCCAAAACTAGGAAAAAGGGCCTTTAACCCCGCCGCTTTGGGTTGGATGAGCGAAATTTGGGTTTCCCATTGAGCTCCCAATGTGTTATGGGGGAAATTTTCGGGTTTTCTGTGAAAAAAAAAAATTTACTTTTTTGAAAGATTTTTTTTGAATTAAATTAAATTTAAATAAAAATAATTTTAAAAAAAGGGAAAAAAATCAAAATTTTTGAAAATTTTCATAAGAAAAAATTATTCAATTCCCGAAAAAAATTTTAAACACGAATTTTTAAATTTAAAAAAAAATTTAAAGGTTTTCTGTAAAAAAAAATTTTCCATTAAAAAATGGGGAAATAAAAAAAATGTAGGTTTTTAAAACCCGGAAAAAAATTTTAAAAAAAACCCAAAAAAAAAGGCCCCGTAAATTTGCGATTTTCGAAAAAAATATTTTTTTGAAAATTCGCCCAAAATTTTCCCAAAAATATATAAATTTCCAAATTAAAAAATTTAAAGGTTCTGTGAAAAAATCATTAAAAATCGGAAAAAGGGGGGTAGGGTTTTAAGTCGAAAAAAATTTTTCAAAAATCAAAAAAAAAATCGAAAAAATTACGTTTTTCCCATTAGAAAAATTTTTTCGATTGTGAAAAAAAAACGTGACAGTTCAAATTAAAGAGTTTTCAAAAGACCTAAAAAATTTTTTAAATCGCAATGGGAGTACCGGTTTAGCGTGTTAACAAACAGACAAAAATACACAAAAAAAAAAATTCCCGGGTTTTTTTTTCCAGTGTAGTGAAAATTTGGGAAACTTTGCTTCGCTATCCAAAAAAGTTTAAAAAAAAATCCCTTTTCCCTTTTTTTTTTGCAAAACCCGACTGTAGTAAAAATTTAAAAATCACCCAACCCGGGTTTGGAAAAAGACACCCATACCCGGCTTGAACCCCCCCCAACCCGGGGGGGGCAAGCCACAAGTTTTGGGGGGGGGTTTTCCCCCCCCCCCCCCCCCGTTCCTTAACCGGGCCCTGTGGTTTTCAAAACCCGGCCCCCCGCCTACCGTTTTTAAACCCGGGCATTACGATTTCGAAAAAAGTAATGTCTTGTGTGGAAAATTGTCCGGGGGTTTTTTGCCGAAAAACCTTTTCCCTTTATTCTTAATTTTTTGGTTCCCTTTAGTGGTGCAAATTTAGCCCCAAATTTTCCCTTGCTGGAAAAGGGCCATAAAAAGTGTTTTCCCCTTTGGGCCCCCTAAGGAAGAAAAATTTTATTTGTCTGTGTGGAGAAAAATTTCCTTTTTTTATTAGTTAATAAAAAATTTAAAATTAGATTTATAAATATGTAGTAAAACTTGCTTTTGGGGACAGAAAAACCAAGAAGAGTGTGAGTTTCGGCACCTAGGCGAACCATTTTAGGGCCCAAGCTTTCTATCCCCCGGGTATTTCAGGGTTCCCACTTTTTTTTAGAATCCCAAATTTCCCTGACTTTTCCAGGTTTTCCAAAGGGCCCAGTTTTTCTTAATTTCCCCGGGTTTTTGATACACGCCCAAAAAAAAGCTTGCCGGGAACCCCCCAAACACCCCCTCCCATAAAGCTCTAAAAAGTATTTTCCCCCGTTTCATCAGGGCGGAAACTTCGTTTTCAAAAGGGCCCGCCCCCAAAATTTCTACGGGGGATCCCCTAAAAAGATACACAACCCTACATAGAACCCAGTGTTGGGGAATTTTAGGTTTTTCAATCCGGGTTGGGTTTTAATAATTTTCCCGGTGGGGGATTAATTAGGGGGCTAAGTACGGGGGGTTTGGGGGGCCCCCCCCCAAAAACAGGGCGGAAAATTTTTAAAAAAACAGGTTTTTTAAATGCAGTTTTTGGTGCTTTTTAGAAAAAAATTGTGGGGGGGGGAATTTAATACCCAAAAATAATGAGTTATTGTGTTAAATTTGTTTTGGGGAGCTTTCCTAAATTCCTAGATTTCACCCTTTAAACCGCTAGAAATTCCTAAAAACGGTTAAGTTAGCAACGAAAAAAAAATGAATGCCTTTTTTTTTTAAATTTTTTCGACTTAGGGGGTGGGAAAAATTTTTCCCTAAATTCGGTGAAAAAAATATGTTTTTCCGGTTTTAAACCCAATAAGCCCCAGATTTTTTAAAAAAAAACCCATTTTCCCCCCGACTTTTCCAGGGTTTTTTAAAATTTTTTCCTTTAATTCCCCTGACTATTCCCTTTACCCTTTTTTGTACCAATTTTTTTTCCAAACCATGACCCTTTTTTTAGGGTTTTCCCGTCGGGGGGAAATGGGAACCTTGTAATTTACTATCGTCTCCCCTTTGGGGGGTATATAGTTTTATGTGACGGGAATGTAGGAGTAGGGTGGCTGTTTTTTGGGACTCGGGTCCCCTTTCAAACGGCCCAACTCAAAATGCGCGCAAACCCGGTGTTGATGATTTCTGGGTTTAAAACGGTTTTGGGAATATCATTACCCAAAAAATTTAAAAAGAAGTTTAAAAATTAAAATACTTTTATAAATTTTATCCATAAAATTTGGGTTCACCCAAAAAAACGTCAAAGATCCATTGCGAAAAATTAGTCCCAAAAAAGTGAAAAAAAAGGGAAAAACCAATACAAAGGATTTTCAATTCGGAAATTCCCCCCCAAACCGTTTTTAAACTTTCAAAAAACCAAAAATACTTGCGCGTTTTACATGGGAAATTTATACCTTGTTTTTCTATTTTGCAAATTTTAGTTTAAAAAATCTGTAAAAATTGGAATAAATTTCCCAAAAATTTAACCCAAACCCCAAATTTAGTAAATTTTGGTGATTTCACTTAAATTTTTAAAATTTTTAAAAAACCCCAAAGAACTAAAATTTTGGAAATACGCATAATGGATAACAAAAAAAGATTTTTTTCCCTTTTTTAAAAACCCTAAAATGTGAAATTTTATAAAAGGTGTTTATAAACCGTTTTTACCCGAAAATTTTCCCTAAACCTTTAGCCTTTAAAAATCGCCTCCCCTTCTAGCCTCACATATACCCTCCCCCAAAAAAAACCGTGGGGAAAAGCTTTTAGTCCCGGGTTTCCGGTGGGGGGGACCCCTAATCCGTAACCTCTCAATCAATCGGTACGAAATTAAAAAAGTGATTCTTTATGACCTGCCCTGGGGAATTTAATCCGGATATTAAAAAAACCATTTTTAGGGCCGGGGGATCATGAATTTGGGTCCCCTTTCAAAAACCTATAAATTGATAAAAAAAATTTATAAAAATCTTTATTAATTAATTTAAATTTTTATTTAAAGGGGGTGAAGCGCTAGATGCCTTAAATTTTTATTTAAAGGGGGGCCTGTGGCTTTTCAACCCTCCCCAGGGTGAAAACCAAAGGGAAAGACCTCCCAAATTTACATGCCGGTTTTATTTGGGTTTACCCTAAGGATGATACCCCAATGCTTTTAGTTTACCCCTTGGGTGTTAAATCCCAAAAGGGAAACCCAAATTCCCAGAACTTTTTAAAACACTAACCCAAGGGTTTTTACGCGAAATTTTATTTAATATTTCCCGGTTGATACTCTGTGTTCTCATTTTGGTAACCGTACTTTTTTTTAACACCCGATTTCCTGATATTTCTAGCTCCCAAAGAATTTAAAGCAAACTGCTTTTTTAGTGGTGGGGGTAGTATGGGAAATTTCGCGGGAAAATGAATGTCGCCTTTGTGCAAAGAAAGTTAAATATTCCCTTTCCAAACGGGAAAAATTATCTGTGGGAGTCACCCGAGTTTCCCCTGTGCTAGATCCAACCCCTGAGCTAGCGTGATAGAGTTGACAAAAAATTTTTGTGTTGGGAAACAATTTTTGAGCTATCTTCATTTTTTCGTTGGAACCACTTTAAAAGTATTTGGAAAAATCACCAACAAAACCCAAAAATTTTAAAGTACAACACCAAAAGGAATGCCAAAAATTTGGGGGAATGCCCCGCCCAAAAAAATCTGCCCAAGGGAAACCTCCTTTTTTTTAGCCCAAAATTTTGGGAAAATTTACATTCCCAAATTTTTAGTGACCCTAAGTTCGGGGTTAAATTTTAGGGGGCTTTTAAAAGCGGGAAAACTATCTAGGTTCCCGTTAGCCCCACCCCCCAGCCAAGCCGCGGGGCCCCTAACACTCGGCAAACCTTTTACAGCCAAACAGAGTTTTGGGGGTTTAAATTTGGTGGTCCCCCCCAGCCGTCTTGGGAAATGATGGAACTTTAAATAGGAAAAGCTTCCCTCCCGCCGCGTTGGAAAGGGTAAGCCCTTTTTTTGTAAATTTTAAGTTTGCGTAGGACCACTATTTCCTTTGCAAGTGCTTTTTTGAAGCATTTTGGTGTTTTGGCAAGTTTCAAATTTTTAATGTTAATTTTTTATTAAAAAAAACCCCAAAAACCCCATATTAAAACCTTTTAAATTTATGGATTTTTGAAAGACTTTTTGGGAAATTTTTTCTTTCAAAAAGCAATACCTTTACCAACAAACCCTTAAAGTACATTTTTAATCTGGGAACCCTTGTAAAACCCCCCCGTTTGGTCAGAATCGCCCCAAAAAGTCAAAGGGAAAATATCGCGCTCAAAAAACGGAAAAAAAACGAAAAAAAGGACGATATTCATGAGAAATATTTCCCTTTGATTTTACCCAAAAACCCAAAACACCTCTAAAATTTTAGAGAATTTTGAAAAACCCCTCAAATTTTTTATCAATATTTGCATATGCCGTTTGGGCCCGGGTAGAGAGCGAACAAACAGACAAAAATACAAAAAAAATAAAAAAAATAAAAAAAATAACACCCGAGCTAAAATTTTTTGGGGGTCAGTGAAAAATTTAAGTCTTCGCTTCCCCTCATCCAAAAACTATCAAATCAAGGGGATTTTGGTACCTGACAAAAACATTTCCAAATTAGTTGGTGTACGAACCTTTTTTGGGGAAAAAAAATTTCTTGAAAAAGTGCTCAAAAACAAATTTAAGAATGTTAGCTACTAAATGGCATGGCTACTTTCAATTCGTCAGTTTCAATTTGCCAGCGATTCTAGCCAATGGGTTTGACTTGAATACAACGTTCATATTTTACATGAACATTAAGGTTATAGTGATGAAGTGCCTTTTGAAAGAAAAGGAGAAAACGTGAAGGAAAGTGAAGTGGAAGCTTCCAAATAAAGATTTTAATATGTCTTTACAAGCATATAATCAAAAACGTAACTATAGTTACTTGACAATGATCACAAACATCGTGTACAAAAAGAAATTCTTTGGACCACTAGCTATTTTACATTCTATTGTTAATTGGTAATACCATAGCAATTAAATCGACTTTGATAAAATTATTATTTTTTAACAAATATTTTTGCAATAGAAATTGGAAAAGTAATGAGATCTCACACACAAAACAAAAAAACTTGTAAAAATACAGCCAAACCTACACAATCAAAAGCAATGAGATCTAAAAGAAATGCCAAGCTTACGTACCCTCCTACATTTTCGCAATCTTAAAACATAAATTCACTTTTAGTGAGAGCTGTAAAGGGGAAGGAACACTTGAATATTGCAAATCCGGATACCAGCGTGAAATTTTGCATGGGGGTAGATAAAAATATCAGAATTAAAAATCCGCCGGGAGGCAAGCGATATCTCACCCCCAACACCCCCTAAATCATCCCCTAAAATTAGAATAATTCATAGCTCTCACCCAAAAAAGAATTTTTATTCAAATTAGTTATTAAAATTATGTTTTAATGTGTTTTAACCCAATCGGCCTATTCTCATTTCTAAACCACATTTTTTTAACCCCCATCCCTAATTGTTTATATTATTTTTTACCTTGATTTCCAGCATTTACCAGTGAGGCACCTAGGAGTTATCAGCATGAAATTTGGCATGATGGTTCATAATAACCTGAAAATAATAATCCGCCGGGAGGCAAGCGATATTCCACCCCTTTTGTTCTCTACCACCTTAACTTTGGGAAAAACGTAAGGTAGTATTTAATACATTTTGAATATTTCAATTGCTGATTAAAATTATGAGTCGATGTGTTATAGTCCAGTCAACAAATCATTCATACAAAACAAACAATTTTTTCACCCCCAACCCTAATAATCATACTTTTAGTGACAAACACTGTTTAGTAAGTTACCACATGAAATTTGGCACGGTGGTAGATAAAAATATAAGAATTACTATTCCGTTGGGAGACAAACAATATTTTACCCCTAGTGCCCTCTATCATCCCTTAAAATTGGATTTGGTACTAGGTCGTATTCAATACATTGAAATTATTAAAATTATCCAATAATATTATGCTCAAGCATGTTTCCATCCAACAAACCTAATTTCTCGTGTTTTTTCTACCCCCACCCCTAATAGTGATTTTTTTCATCAACACTTATTAGCATGAAATTTGGCATGGTGATAGAACAAAATATAAGAATTACTATTCCGTTGGGAGGCAAACGATATTTCCCCCCTAGTGCCCTCTATCATCCCTTAAAATTGGATTTGATACTAGGTCGTATTCTATACATTGTAATTATTAAAATTATCCAATAATATTATGCTCAAGCATGTTTTCATCCAATCAACCTAATTTCTCGTGATTTTTTTTACCCTTACCCCTAATAGTGATTTTTTTCATCAACACTTATTAGCATGAAATTTGGCATGGTGGTAGATAAAAATATAAGAATTACTATTCCGTGGGAAGTAACGATATTCCACCCCAAGTACATCCCTTAAAATTGGTAAGAGTGTTCAATGATTCGTTTTTTTTCATGGGTGGTTATCTGGAAGAAAGTATTCAATTAAAAATTTAATTAAAATTCAATAGTTTTGGTTTATGTAAGAAATACATTATAATAAGCATGTTATGCGTTGGTATCTATGATTACATAATACAGGTGGTATTTTATAGCAGCTTCTTTTCTCAATGCAGTTTCTAAACAAATGACGGTTTGTTTGTCTGAAGTGACAGTGTAATATCACAGCCCCAAAACTCGTAACAAATTGTATGAAAATACCACCTTGTACCATGTAATCATAGATACCAACGCATGTAACATGCTTATTATTGTATTTCTTAAATAAACCAAAACTATTGAATTTTAATTAGATTTTTAATTGAATACTTTCTTCCAGATAAACACCCTAACACCCATGAAAAAAAACGAATCATTGAACACTCTTTCCAATTTTAAGGGATGTACTTGGGGTGAAATATCGTTTGCCTCCCAACGGAATAGTAATTCTTATATTTTGTTCTATCACCATGCCAAATTTCATGCTAATAAGTGTTGATGAAAAAAATCACTATTAGGGGTGGGGGTAGAAAAAACACGAGAAATTAGGTTTATTGGATGGAAACATGCTTGAGCATAATATTATTGGATAATTTTAATAATTTCAATGTATTGAATACGACCTAGTACCAAATCCAATTTTAAGGGATGATAGAGGGCACTATGGGGTAAAATATTGTTTGCCTCCCAACGGAATAGTAATTCTTATATTTTTATCTACCACCATGCCAAATTTCATGTTGGTAACTTACTAAACAGTGTTTGTCACAAAAGTAGTATTATTAGGGTTGGGGGTGAAAAAATTGTTGTTTTGTATGAATGATTTGTTGACTGGACTATAACACATCGACTCATAATTTTAATCAGCAATTGAAATATTCAAAATGTATTAAATACTACCTTACGTTTTTCCCAAAGTTAAGGGTGGTAGAGAACAAAAGGGGTGGAATATCGCTTGCCTCCCGGCGGATTATTATTTTTCAGGTTATTATGAACCATCATGCCAAATTTCATGCTGATAACTCCCTAGGTGCCTCACTGGTAAATGCTGGAAATCAAGGTAAAAATAATATAAACAATTAGGGATGGGGGTTAAAAAAATGTGGTTTAGGAAATGAGAATAGGCCGATTGGGTTAAAACACATTAAAACATAATTTTAATAACTAATTTGAATAAAAATTCTTTTTTGGGTTAGAGCTATGAATTATTCTAATTTTAGGGGATGATTTAGGGGGTGTTGGGGGTGAGATATCGCTTGCCTCCCGGCGGATTTTTAATTCTGATATTTTTATCTACCCCCATGCAAAATTTCACGCTGGTATCCGGATTTGCAATATTTTTCCGCTAACAGCTCTCACTATTTGCCCCGTGACTGCATCCTTGCAAAGCTTGGCAGAATAAATTTGCACAAACGTTTACATTTAAAACAATAGTTGCAAACAAATTAAACCTACAAGTAATAACTAGGAAAACGCTTAAGTCCCGCCGCGTTGTTGGATGAGCGTAATTGGTGCATTGAGCTGCCATGTGTTATGCGAATTTTCTGTTGTTCTGTGAAAAAAATCATTATTAAGTTTAAATTTTTTTAAATTAAATTAAATTTTATAACAAATTTACTTCATTTTTTTTAAATTTTTTATTAATCGTAATTGTTAAAAAAAATCGTAAAATTGCGATTTTCATGAGAAAAAAATTAAATTTCTGATTGCGCTCAAAAACGTGGCAGTTCTAAGTTCAGAGATTTCAAAGGTCTCCATAAAATTTCATCGCAATCGGAGAATCGGTTTAGCCGGAATCGTGTGGACAAACAGACAAAAATACAGAAAAAAAAAAAAAAACATTCCGGATTTTTTTCTCCAGTGTAGTAGAATGGAATCTTCGCTTCGCTCGCTACGCTCATCCAATAAGTTGAAAAATAGGCTTCAAACGTGTAGGAATTATTTTAAGATTGATCTATCGGCCTTGGTAAATGTTTCCTAAATATAACTTTATCAAAATAACAGACAGTTCATTAATTATCATCATTTGACATTGCCAAAACTATTTTTTATTTATTTTTCGGTTGAGCGGTACGCCCAATATAGACGTTTATAGTGAAATTTATGACGTATACCCCGGTTATATTCGTGCTCATAATTTTTGGGTTGGAAGGCTCATTTTTGTTCCTATTTGTAACACGAACTCTTGCCTTCAAACTAACATACTTGGACAAAAAAATACGTTCATATCTCTCACGGTACACATTTTTTCATTTTTTTTTTTTACTAATACTAACTTTGTACCGGAAGAAGAAGAAAAATCGTACCATGGGTATGTCAGTTTGTAGGCAAGAGTGCGTGTTACAAATAGGACCATTAATTATCCTTCCAACCAAAAACCAGGATCAAGAATATGTCCGCGGTATACGTCATAAATTTCACTAGGAAAACGCTAAAGTCCCGCCGCGTTGATGGATGAGCTTTTTAAACATTTTAGTTTGCGTGGGATATCTTTACTTTTGCAAGTGCTTTGTTTTGTTGCCTACGCATTGTAGGTGATTGTTGTCAAGTTTCTTTTGTTTCTTGTCAATTGGTTTTATTAACCGTAAAAAACTTATATTAAAAGCTTTTATTTCTATAGATTCTAGCTAATTTTCAGTTTTTTCTTTCAAAAGGTACTAAATTACATAACCTTAATGTCCATGTATAATATGAACGTTGTAGCCCCACCCGTTTGGTCAGAATTGGCCCAAATGGCACGAAAATATCGCACAAAAAATCAAAAAACTTATATTAAAAGCTTTATTTCTATAGATTCTGGCTAACTTTTTCAACTTTTTCTTTCAAAATGTACTACATCACCGTTACCTTAATGTCCATGTGAAATTTGAACGTGGTAGCCCCACCCGTTTGGTCAGAATCGGCCCAAATGTCACGAAAATATCGCACTTAAAGTCGAAAAAAATCGTAAAAGTACGATATTTATGAGAAATATTTCTTCGATTGTACCAAAAAACGTAGCAAGTCTAAGTTCAGAGATTTCGAAGGTCCTGTCAAATTTCCATCAAGATCGCATATGCCGTTTTCTCGGTAGAGAGCGAACAAACAGACAGAAAAAAAAAAAAAAAAAAACACCCGAGTCTTCGCTTCGCTCATCCAATTAACGTCTATATTGAGCGTACGCTCAGCCAAAAATAAATAAAACATAGTTTTGGCAATGTCAAAATGATGATGATTGAAAAATTATGTCTGTTGTTTTGATAAAACTAGGCCGCTTCGCGAACGCTTTTTCTAGTCGCGTTGATGGATGAGCTTTTTTTTGGAATATTTCTGTCTAATGATTACGTTTTTATGTGGAATCTTCTTACTTTTTCTATAGTTACTAGATATTACTTCTTCATTAAACACCTGTAAAAGGCTTATATTAAAACCTTTATTTCTATGAATTTTGACCAACTTTTTCAACTTTTTCTTTCAAGAGGCACTAAATCACCATAATCTTTATGTCTATGTAAAATACTAGGAAAACGCTTAAGTCCGCCGCGTTGTTAGGTTAGCGTAATTGGGGCATTGAGCTGCCATGATTGTGTTATGCGGATTTTCTATTGTTCTGTGAAAAAATCATTACTAAGTCGAAGATTTTTTTAAATGAAATTAAATGAAATTTAAAAATCAACTTGATTTTTTAATAAATCGTAATTTTACGTTTATTTTAAAAAAAAATCGTAAAATTGCAATTTTCATAAGAAATAATTATTTGATTGCGCTCAAATTTTACACGAGTATTTTAAATTTCATAAAATTAAGGTTCTTTAAAAAAATCTTTACAATAGGAGAAAGCATGTAGGTGTTATATGTCAAAGAATTGTTTTAAAAAAGAAAAACCCGTAAAATTTCGATTTTCATGAGAAATAATTTATCGATTACGCTCAAATTTCACACGAATATTTTAATTCGTAAAATTAAGGTTCTGTTAAAAAATAATTACAATCGGATAAAGCATGTAGGTGTCATTCGTCGAAGAATTTTTTAAAATCGAAAAAAAATCGTAAAATTGCGTTTTTTTATAAGAAAAATTTTCCCGATTGCGCTCAAAAACGTGGCAGTTCTAAGTTCAGAGATTTCGAAGGCCTCTATAAAATTTCATCGCAATTGGAGTATCGGTTTAGCCGGAATCGTGTTAACAAACACACAAAAATACAAAAAAAAAGAAAAAAAAAAAAACATTCCGGATTTTTTCTCCAGTGTAGTGAAATGGAATCTTCGCTTCGCTCGCTACGCTCGCTACGCTCATCCAATGAACGTTGTAACCCCACCCGTTTCGTCAGAATCGGCCCAAATATCACGAAAATATCGTATTAAAAACCGGAGAAAAAAACGTAAAAGTACGATTTCTATAAGAAATATTTTTTCAAATGTCTCTAAAATCATAACATATATGAGTTCAGTGATTTTAAATGTTCCTATAAGTTTTATCAATATCGAAGTAGCCGTTTGCCAAATTTCACGAAAATATCGCACAAAAAATCGTAAAAGTACGATATTTATGAGAAATATTTCTTCGATTGTACCCAAAAACAATACAGCTCTAAGTTTAGAGATTTCGAAGGTCCCCTCCAATTTTCATCAAGAGCGCATATGCCGTTTTCCCGGTAGAGAGCGAACAAACAGACAAAAAAACGTACAAAAACAAAACACCCGAGCTATTTTTCTTGGGGTAACGTAAGTAAAAAACAAACAAAAAAACACAAAGTCAAATTGAAGTCTTCGCTTTGCTCATCCAATAATATTTAGGAAAATTTTTATTAGGCCGATAGATCAACCTTAACGACAATGGTTTTGTTTCGAAAAAATATTTTCTGTTTGTTATTTGTCTGGCTATGAAAATGCAGTGCCCAAGTTGTATTGAATCTTGAACGCTCAAGATACGACCTAAACGGTGCGACCTGTACCGAAGCAGTAACAGAAAAAAAACAGACATTCGAGCCATAAAAGTCAAGTGGAAACGCTCGCTTCGCTCACTCAAAAATAAAATAAAAAAATAAAAATGTTCCGATCGTTATGAAATTTTGCAGGGTCAATGAGTACAACATTCTCTCCTATTTTACAAATTTTCAGCTAAATCGGGTAAGACCTTAAGTAGTGTAGATAGTAATAACATTTTAACAACAGTAACGTTACCATATGGCAACGAAAAGTCTCACTATGCACTGCCACCTAGAAGTAATCAAAATACTATCGAGGAAGCAGTGTTTTATTTGTTATCAAAAAGTTAAAATAGTTATCCCAAAGAAATGATGTCAAGGTCCTCTAGATGGCGGTGGATTTTATCCATTCTCTCCTATTTTACACATTTTCAGCTAAATCGGTCAAGACCTTAAAGATTTATTGGTATGTCACATTATGGGAATGTCGTACTCGGGTTGTGTTGTACCGGTGCTCGCTCAACAACGCGACGGGACTTTAGCGTTTTCCTAGTAATAATAATTGAGCGAGCGTAGCGAGCGTTTCCACTTGACTCTTATGGCTCGAATGTCTGTTTTTTTTCTCTCTCTGTTACTGCTTCGATACAGGTCGCACCGTTTCTCTGATCGACCTGAAATTTTTTACACATGTACATACCACCTATGCGGGTTGCTGTATAGTTTTTGAACAAAATCCGATCGTTATTTATAAAAAATTAAAATTAAAAAAAAAAAAAATGTTCCGATCGTTATGAAATTATGCAGGGTCAATGAGTACACCATTCGCACCTATTTTACAAATTCTCAGCTAAATCGGTCAAGACCTTATAAGTAGTGTAGATAGACATTACATTTTAACAACAGTAACGTTACTATGGCAACGAAAAGTCGCACGAGAATTCTGGTCACTATGCACTGCCACCTAGAAGTAATCAAAATACTATCGAGGAAGCAGTGTATTATTTGTTATCAAAGAGTTAAAATAGTTTTCCCAAAGTAATGATGTCAAGGTCTTCTAGATGGCGGTGGATTTTATCCATTCTCTCCTATTTTACAAATTTTCAGCTAAATCGGTCAAGACCTTAAAAAAACTTATTGGTATGTTACATTATGGGAATGTCGTACTCTGGTCGTGTTGCACGTACCGGTGCTCGCTCAACAACGCGACGGGACTTTAGCGTATTCCTAGTAATAATAATAATAATAATAATAATAATAATAATAATAATAATAATAATAATAATAATAATAATAATAATAATAATAATGTTTATTGAGTGTTTTTTTAAACTCACTTACCAAAGTCACTGTTTTTTCCCGTTCTCGGCGAATTTTCGACGAGGGTCCCCTCATCTTCGTCGCTAAAAAAACACTCAATAAACATTATATTTCCGGGTCAAATAGCTAACGAACTAATATCAATAATAATAATAATAATAATAATAATAATAATAATAATAATAATAATAATAATAATAATAATAATAAAAATAATAATTATAATTATAATTATTGATTCATAGCAGTTGTCGAAAAAGTTTGCCCCGACTGGGGTTCGAACCCAGAACCTCCGGCTTAACGTGCCATAGGTTCTGGGTTCGAACCCCAGTCGGGGCAAACTTTTTCGACAACTGCTATGAATCAATAACTATGTCCTTAAAGCGGGCTTATGCTTAAAAATCTTATATTAATAATTATAATAATAATAATAATAAAAATAATAATAATTTATTTATTTATTTATTTATTTATTCTTAGCACACAATATTTTTACACAAATTGGCATAAACCACCATGAGCTAAATGCTCGCGCGGTGGCTAGCTCACAAATAAATACACAATCTCACTATCAGTGCCGCCATATTATATAATTGAATATTAAAAAACATAAATATTTTGGTACAATCCAATCTTTACAACTTACAGATTTAAAAATTAAAAAATATAAAAATCTTTTCAAAAATACAAAGGTACACAATAAGTAAATGAACATTTATTATATAAAAATCAGACTCATTAACCCAATCTTGGGGATATTACAAACAATTTACACTTAAGACATTAAAACACCTTTTACGCTGCGTTTAAAACTAAGCTGGCTCATACTTGGGACAAAATCTGGCAGTAATTGTGAAATTTCATTGAAAGTGGCTGGCCCTTTATGTGCTAGCTGGTTACGGGTGTTTGTTAAAAAATAATCTGGAACAGTCAGTAGATATATCTTCGATCTTCTTGTATTAAAAGAGCTGGCAACTGGTGTATATAGGGCCGGACTACTAAAACACATACGTTACCAGATTTAAAACATACAATTTGTTCAATGGTAAAATGTTTAATATAGAATACATTGGGCCAGTAGAATCCATTTTTCTCATACGACAGATTGTTCGTTACGCAAAATTTTGCAGTGAAACTAATTGGTGCAACTTACTGGGAGATGTTCCTCCCCAGTGAACAATACCATACTGAAGAATGCTCTAAAACAAGGCGAAATATAGCTGGCGCAACACATCCAACGGCATAATATTTTGAAGGTTATAAAATAATCAAATTACATGCCTAAGTTTGGGTTGCAAATAACTGATATGGGCATACCAGCTATAAGAGCAGAGTCTATAAAAACACCAAAGTACTAAATAAATTCGCACCTCTCAATTTCACTACAAGTACATACTTCAGATACACAGCCAGGAAGATGGTATTTAATTATAATGTTTGGTATAGCGAGATCCTCCTTGAACATAATAATAATAATTGATAATAATAATAATAATAATAAAAAAAAAAAATTGATGTTTTTATTTTTTTAAATAGCCGGGAAGGCGGGAAATAGCATGCAAACGCATGGAGCGCCATTATGATAAGATATAAGAATTGTATTTAGTACCTAAAATCAGCTGCACATACATACATCTAGGGCGACGGTCGTTCGCCCGCAGCCAAGCCCACGCGACTACTTAGAAGGCGATAACTAACTCGACCCTGTTTACTCCTACCCGAGTTGGGGGGTTTTCAGCCATCTGCACACGCCGTCCCGAAATATTTACAATCTTGAAACTCGGTATTTGACCTGATATGTGGTCCATGACCTTCCAAAAAAAATCAGCCCTATCCGATTACCCGTTCTGTGTTAAAAAAAAGTGCCACAACTTGGTCTAAAAAATTCCGGCTGGCTGGGTGGGTGGCTGGATGTGAATTCTGACAGAGAGGGATAAGAGCCTACAAAGAAAACGGTACATCTTTAAACTATGAAACTTGGACAACACTTCTCAGACTCATGCACTTTTGCTTTCAAAACCAAAACCAAAACCATTTAAACCATTATAATTCAAAACCATTAATAAATATCTAACACATGGGCTCCATGCGCGAAATTTGGCATGGGGGTGGATAAAAATATCAGAATTAATAATCCGCCGAAAGGCAAGCGATATTCCACCCCCAGCACCCCCTAAATCATCCCCTACAATTGGAATAATTCATAGCTCTAACCCAAAATCGAATTTTTAATCAAATTAGTAATAAAAATTATGTTTTAATGTGTTTGAAACCAATCGGCCTATTCTCATTTCATAAACCACATTTTTTAACCCCCGTCCCAAATAGTTTATATTATACCTTGATTTCCAGTATTCACAATGAAGGCACCTAATGAGTTATCAGCATGAAATTTGGCATGATGGTACATAATAATATGAAAAATAATCCGCCGAGAGGCAAGCGATATTCCACTCCCAACACCCCCTAAAATTGAAATAATTCATACACCTAAGCCAAAATTGAATTAATATTCAAATTAGTTATTAAAAATATGTTTTAATGTTTTTTAACCCAATCGGCCTATTCTCATTTCCTAAACCACATTTTATTAAACCCCCATCCCTAGTAGTTAATACCCCCCCCAAACACAGGCCCTCCCACAATCTGCGCCTCTTTGCACAAGGCCCTGAATATCTATCTTCCACCCTCTACAATAAGCTCCCTGACCACATCAAAACCTCTCCCACCCTGTCTTCCTTTAAACATAAGTTGAAATCATATCTTACAGCAAACAGCTTTTACTCCATCAATGACTACCTCTCCATGTAAATATTTGCAGTTAATTCATTTTTTCACTATAATATTTACAAATTAACTAGAGTATAACCACAAACAAAGCACTGTAATTTAAAATTTTCAAATGTTCCCTTAGCCGAAATGATGTAACAAACTTCTATATATAATATATATATGTGCTTACACGCTTCCTTGGATTGTGCAGGTATATAAGACACATTCTGCTGTACATCCTCCAATTGCTGTTTTCTGTGCCATCAGCAATTCTCATCACAATATCACATCAATATTGCTTTATATCCAACTTTTCTTTATTCTATATGAATTTTTAATCTAGTAGGGCATTCTATTATTTTGCATCTACTTTACTTTAACATAAACACTAATCAATCAATCATCACACACACACATATATATATATATATATATGTTAAGTTATACTTTGCGGAAATAATCACGCTTTATTGGATGTTTGAAACAAATATTTAATTAAAACTTCAACGTTTCAGAAGACTAGGCTTTCATTTTCAAGAAGAGTTAGTATAAAACAATAAAAACAAAACATCAGCAACACAATAAAAATATAAACAAACTTAACCGCCTTACAAAGGCAAACCAAATAGTAAGTACAAAAGCAAATCAGGTGCAGTGAAAACTTTTTAACCACATCACTGTGCTAAGCGCTTTGCTTGACTTCTAGTCACCCTTCTCACAGGCTGATTCTGTTCTTCAACTGATGTTGTAGAATTGCTGGAAATTGTAGGACTTAAATGTTGACTTCTTGTCAACATTCTTGTAGGAGGATTCTGGTCAACTGTTGGTACGAACTCTTGGACCATGTGTATCCAGTGCAGAGTCTGGATTTCTGTTTTATGGTTTTCAGCACCGATCTATTTGCCAAAACAGGTTTCCCAAAGACTGGGCCAGACGTTTGCCATCATCTCGCTTGTTCAAGTTATGAGGGCTTTTTTTCAATTTCTACTGCCTCTTGACGATACGGCTAGTCAGATGGCTGATCATGGCAAGAGACCTCATTCCTTCAAAGTCTATCGAATGCCCCTCTTTCTTGACATGTTACGCCAAAGCAGAAGGGGTTTTCCAGCTTGTTGACTGCAAGCATTGTTCTTGTAGGCGCATTGACATGTTTCGCCCTGTCTGGCCAATATAATTTCTGGGAACAGTCTGCAACATGGGATCTCGTAGACGCCCCAACCCTCCAAAGGTATCTTATCTTTAGGACCACCAATCATTTTACCCAGGGTCCTGTCTGTTAAAAAAACCGTCTTGAATGTTTTCTTGAGCTAGTATATGGCTGATCGGTCTGTTGTCCCTCTCACATATGGCAAATATGCAGTAGCTCTTGGTTGAATGATGGCTCGACGTCTACCGAAGCAATTTTGTATTTCCGCTCTTGTTTTTCTTTTCCAACCCTTTGTAAAAAAAACCGGTTTGGAAAGCCATTACTAAGCAGTGCTCCACGAAAGGGCAGAACCTTCTTCTTCCAAATGTTCAAACGTCGGTTATTCGTCGCGAACGTGTAGCCAAAGTAAAAAGCTATTGAACGAAGTTGTGACGGGTGATGATGTGAAGAGGCCTGCAAATACCTATTGGTATGAGTTGGCTTCCTGTACACAGTATGACCTAGGCGCCCATCGGTCTCCGGATTATTAAAGGGTCAAGAAACGGAAATTTTTCCATTTACTTCAACTCCATTGTAAATTGAATGTCAGGATGTACAGAGTTAAGATGACCCAAAAAAAACTAGGTAGCTCTTCTTCGCCATGTTACCAAATGGCAAAATAGTCATCGACGTATCGCAGGAAAACTCTTGGTTTATGTATGGATGACTCAAGGGCTGGGTCTCGAAATCTTCCATGTACAAGTTTCCCAACAACGGGTGAGAGTGGAGAGTTTAAAACTCTGTACATCCTGACATTCAATTTACAATGGAGGTTAAAGGGTAAATGGAAAATTGCCGTTTCTTGACACTTTAATAATCCGGGGAGACCTGATGGGGGGCCTAGGTCATACTGTGTACAGGAAGCCAACTCATACCAATAGGTATTTGCAGGCCTCTCACATCATCACCCGTCACATCTTCGTTAAATAGCTTTTACTTTGGCTACACGTTCGCGACGAATAACCGACGTTGAACATTTGAAGAAGAAGGTTCTGCCTTACGTGGAGCACTGCTTAGTAAGGCTTTCCAAACCGGGTTGTTTTACAAGGCTTGGAATAGAAAAACAAGAGGGGAAAAATACAACTTGCTTCGGTAGACGTCGAGCCATCAGTTCAACCAAGACTACTGCATATTTGCCATATGTGAGAGGGACAACAGACCGGATCGGCCATATACTAGCTCAAGAAAACATCAAGACGGTTTTTTCAACAGACAGGACCTGGGTAAAATGATTGGTGGTCCTAAAGATAAGATACCTTTGGAGGGTTGGGGCGTTTTTACGAGATCCCATGTGCAGACTGTTCCCAGACTTATATTGGCCAGACAGGGCGAAAAAATGTCAATGCGCCTACAAGAACAATGCTTTTCAGTCAACAAGCTGGAAACCACTTCTGCTTTGGCGCAACATGTCAAGAAAAAAAGGGGCATTCGATAGACTTTTAAGGGAAAGAGGTCTCTTTCCATGATCAGCCATCTGACTAGCCGTATCGTCAGAGAGGCAGTAGAAATTGAAAAACCGCCCTCATAACTTGAAAAAAGCGAGATGGGTGGCAAACGTCTGGGCCCAGTCTTGGAAGCCTGTTTTGGCAAATAGATCGGTGCCTGAAAACCATAAAAACAGATAATCCAGACTCTGCACTGGATACACATGGTCCAAGAGTCGTACCAACAGTGACCCCGAATCCTCCTACAAGAATGTTGACAAGAAGTCAAATTTAAGTCCTACAATTTCCAGCAATTACAACATCAGTTGAAGAAAGAATCCAGCCTGTGAGAAGGGTGACTAGAAGTCAAGCAAAGCGTTAGCACAGTGATGTGGTTAAAAAGTTTTCACTGCACCTGATTTGCTTCTGTAACTTACTATTTGGTTTGCCTTTAGTAAGGCGGTATTAAGCTTGTTTATATTTTTATTGTGTCGCTGATGTTTTGTTTTTATTGTTTTATACTAACTCTTCTTGAAAATGGAAGCCTAGTCTTCTGAAACGTTGAAGTTTTAATTAAATATTTTTTTTAAACATCCAATAAAGCGTGATTATTTTCCCTAAAGTATAACTTAACATAAACCATGAATCACGAAAGCCTAAAAACAGAAATATATATATATATATATATATATATATATGTTAAGTTATACTTTACGGAAATAATCACGCTTTATTGGATGTTTAAAACAAATATTTAATTAATTAATATTAAATAAGTTATTTGTTTTAAACATCCAATAAAGCGTGATTATTTCAGTAAAATATAACATAAAAATAAACCATGAATCACGAAAGCCTACAACAGAACATATATAATATATAATATATAGAAAATATATAATATATAAAATATATAAATATATATGTTATATCGCAGACTTTCACGGATTGAATATGCAGACATTGTATTTTCGGGTAGTCCGTGTGGTTTTATTATTAGTTCCAACGTTTCGGGCAGTTCTCAAGCTTTTTGGTTTTGTCTTTGTATCCAGTTGCAGTGTTTGTTAAGAAGTAAGGTTTTGTTTGTTTTGATATTGTTTTATGTTTTAAATTTCCTTGAAGATGGGCAGGGAGAACTGCCCGAAACGTTGGAACTAATAATAAAACCACACGGGACTACCCGAAAATACAATGTCTGCATATATATATTTATATATATATATATATGTTTAAGCTTGGCTTTTTAGTAGGCGACTATGACGCTGTTATGTTAGTACTTTAGACAAAAATTAAAAAAGTGACTACACTGGTGTAGTCACTTTTTTAATTCTGTCTAAAGTACTAAACACATATATATATATATTTTATATATATATATATATATATATATAAAATATATATATATCAATTATATACTATAGACACATTCTACTGTACATCATTGCTGTTTTCTGTGCCATTAGCAATTCTTACACAATATCATATCAATTATTGCTTTATATCCAATTTTTCTTTTTTCTATATGAATTCTTTAATCTAGTAGGGCATATTTTGCATCTACTCTACTTTACCATAAAACACTAATCAATCAATCAATCAATCTCTCTCATATATATATATATATATATATATATCAATGTATACTAGACACATCTACTGTACATCATTGCTGTTTTCTGTGCCATCAGCAATTATTATTATCACAATATCACATCAAAAATTGCTTTTATATCCAACTTTTCTTTATTATATATGAGTTCTAATCTATAGTAGCGCATGCTATTGTTTTGCATCTACTCTACTTTAACATAAACACTGTGTTTATCATTATTAATCAATTAATGAATCATCATATATATATATATATATATATGTTTTTGGATATTTCGTGGCCGATATGAATTAATGAACTAGGTTTTTCGGTTATAATGCCACGTTTATTAACATTAGGCCAACGTTCGATGAAATTTCACTCATCTTCTTCAGGGCCAATACAAATTAATATATAAAAAACGAAAACTACATTACATTGATAAATTCAGAACAAAACTGGGTAAACAAAATACAACAAAATATAAACAATAGAAATCACTGCACATATGGCAAATTAAACAACTCAAAGAATCACTGCAAAGCTTGACGTTGCAAAGAAAGAAGAAAGTCACTACATGTCCTTCATATTGCTTTTCGTCATGGATCTTGTCACACTGACTGTCGATGTATTTACTTGCCAACAGATCATCTGCAGGAACTAACTGGGGCGTTGGTTGGTGGTCCATTGGTTGCACAGCCAGCCTATGTGGCTGTACATGTATCCCTGAAATTGCAGGTTTCCACGTTACAGATAAACGTTGGCTATATTGCTGTTTATTTAGACTGTGAGATCGTTTATTAATCTCAATGGCTTCCGTAACATTCTAGGAAGAAACTCCTCAACGGTGGCAATGGGTTTCATGCCAGCAAAGTCGATAACATGACACTTTTTTAGAATGTTGAGCAAGTACTGATGTTTTATCCATGTGCTCAACAGCTAGCCTGTGTTCCTGTTTTCGTTGAAACATGTTTCTTCCTGTTTGACCCACATACCATTTGTCACAATTTCCATACGGAATTTCATACACGCCACTACCTTCTAGGTGAATGTGGTCCTTCCTTACTGATTCTTAACAACTCTCCTATCTTTCTGTCAGTGTTAAAGACTGTTTTGATGTTTTGTTTAGCAAGAATTTTTCCTATGCGGTCTGTTACTCCTTTGACATATGGCAAATATGCAGTTGCAAATGGTTCTTCTTTTCTGTATCTACATCTTTTTCAGAGTTAGTTTGTCGTCTTAGGGCCTTTTGAATGATTCTGTTTGAAAAACCATTCTGCTTGAGTCCATCTCCAAGTATACGAAACTCTTCTTCAGCATGATCGGCATCAGCTATTCTGCGAGAACGTATAGCTAATGTGTATGCTACTGAACGAATCTGAGCTGGATGATGATGTGAATTAGAATTTAAATATCTGTTAGTGTGAGTAGGTTTTCTGAAGACCGTATGCCCTAGACTGTGATCCGGATTCTGTATAAGTTGCACGTCAAGGAACGGAAGTCTTCCATCTTCTTCTATCTCCATAGTGAATTGAATATCTTTGTGAATGCTATTTAGATGGTTGTGAAACTCGTCCAGATTCTCGCGACCATGCTGCCATATTGCAAACGCATCATAAATATATCTACGCCAGTATCTAGGTTTGAGTGGAGCGGTCTCTAGAGCTTTTATTTCAAATTCTTGCATAAAAAGATTGGCTACTACAGGTGACAAAGGCGAGCCCATTGGTGCTCCAGACACTTGTTTATAAAATGTCTCTTCATACATGAAATACGTGGAGCTCATACAATGACGTGTTAAATCAACAACATACTTGGCCACAAGCTTGTTCTTTTCTAAATCTCTGAGAACTTCATCAACGGGAACTTTCGTGAAAAGAAGAAACAACATCAAAACTGACTAGCAAGTCTCCTGGATCCATTTAACATCTTTAATCAACTCAACGAAATGAGTTGAGTTCTTGACGTATGAATCGGCGTCTTCTGTTAGAGGCTGCAAGATTTTCGCTAGATATCTCGAAAGGGCTTGCGTTGGTGAGTTAACAGCACTGACGATAGGTCTAAGAGGGACATCACGTTTGTGGATTTTAGGTAGACCATACAGTTTTGGGACCCTGGACGATTTTTTATCTTGGAATCAAAAACTTTTGAACTATCGCATCTATAGGTGAATTTATAATGAGTGTACGTGTTTTCTTTTCCAAATAAACAGTGGGATCTCGATCTGAATCTGAAATACTTAGAAAAGCAAGCTTAGCACTGTTAAGCAACTCTGTTTCTGAAACCTTTGCCCATCTGGATAGCATTTCTCGGCATTTGTACAACGTTCACACAGATTTGAGTCATACGTTACAACCACTTATTTTTATAAAATCGACGAAATAACAATGAACAGAGCTGAAGAAAATGCATTTTTGACAATGTGTAATCAAAAAAAAAAGTTTAAACAACTAGAAGCAGAAAAAAACCACCAACGTCGAGGTTTCGCGATCCTACACCAGAGTTAGACCCAGATCGAGATGTGTATAACACTTCACAGATGCAATTAAATGATGCTACCAAATCAGTATTAACTAAGGGTTTTAATTTTGCTATTGCAACTAGTAAAATTCCTATCGAGAAGATTATTTGCGGAGTAGAATCTTCAATAATACGATTATCTGATGAGTCAGCAGAATCTGTTAGAAATGAAGTTGTCTCAATTCTACGCAAAACTAAGCCACCTGATAAGAATATTACTAGAGATGAATTGCTAGCACTCAAAGAATTAAGAGAAAATGAAGATATTATTGTTTTACCAGCTGATAAAGGGAATGCATCCGTTGTACTCGATACTGCAGAATACAACAAAAGATGCGTGTTTTATTAAATGATCCAGCTTACAAACTTTCAGATCGAGATCCCACTGTTTATTTGGAAAAGAAAACACGTACACTCATTATAAATTCACCTATAGATGCGATAGTTCAAAAGTTTTTGATTCCAAGAGAAAAATCGTCCAGGGTCCCAAAACTGTATGGTCTACCTAAAATCCACAAACGTGATGTCCCTCTTAGAACTATCGTCAGTGCTGTTAACTCACCAACGCAAGCCCTTTCGAGACATCTAGCGAAAATCTTGCAGCCTCTAACAGAAGACGCCGATTCATACGTCAAGAACTCAACTCATTTCGTTGAGTTGATTAAAGATGTTAAAATGGATCCAGGAGACTTGCTAGTCAGTTTTGATGTTGTTTCTCTTTTCACGAAAGTTCCCGTTGATGAAGTTCTCAGAGATTTAGAAAAGAACAAGCTTGTGGCCAAGTATGTTGTTGATTTAAAACACGTCATTGTATGAGCTCCACGTATTTCATGTATGAAGAGACATTTTATAAACAAGTGTCTGGAGCACCAATGGGCTCGCCTTTGTCACCTGTAGTAGCCAATCTTTTCATGCAAGAATTTGAAATAAAAGCTCTAGAGACCGCTCCACTCAAACCTAGATGCTGGCGTAGATATATTGATGATGCGTTTGCAATATGGCAGCATGGTCGCGAGAATCTGGACGAGTTTCACAACCATCTAAATAGCATTCACAAAGATATTCAATTCACTATGGAGATAGAAGAAGATGGAAGACTTCCGTTCCTTGACGTGCAACTTATACAGAATCCGGATCACAGTCTAGGGCATACGGTCTTCAGAAAACCTACTCACACTAACAGATATTTAAATTCTAATTCACATCATCATCCAGCTCAGATTCGTTCAGTAGCATACACATTAGCTATACGTTCTCGCAGAATAGCTGATGCGATCATGCTGAAGAAGAGTTTCGTATACTTGGAGATGGACTCAAGCCAGAATGGTTTTTCAAACAGAATCATTCAAAAGGCCCTAAGACGACAAACTAACTCTGAAAAAGATGTAGATACAGAAAAAGAAGAATCATTTGCAACTGCATATTTGCCATCTGTTAAAGGAGTAACAGACCGCATAGGAAAAATTCTTGCTAAACAAAACATCAAACAGTCTTTAACACTGACAGAAAGATAGGAGAGTTGTTAAGAAGCAGTAAGGACCACATTCACTTAGAAGGTAGTGGCGTGTATGAAATTCCGTGTGGGAATTGTGACAAATGCTATGTGGATAAAACAGGAAAAAAACAGTTACAACGAAAACAGGAACACAGGCTAGCTGTTGAGCACATGGATAAAACATCAGTCCTTGCTCAACATTCTTAAAGAAAGTGGTCATGTTATCGACTTTGCTGGCATGAAACCCATTGCCACCGTTGAGGAGTTTCTTCCTAGAATGTTACGGGAAGCCATTGAGATTAATAAACGATCTCACAGTCTAAATAAACAGCAAGATAGCCAACGTTTATCTGTAACGTGGAAACCTGCAATTTCAGGGATACATGTACAGCCACATAGGCTGGCTGTGAAACCAATGGACCAACAACCAACGCCCCAGTTAGTTCCTGCAGATGATCTGTTGCAAGTAAATACATCGACAGTCAGAGTGACAAGATCCATGACGAAAAGCAATATGAAGGACATGTAGTGACTTTCTTCTTTCTTTGCAACGTCAAGCTTTGCAGTGATTCTTTGAGTTGTTTTAATTTGCCATATGTGCAGTGATTTCTATTGTTTATATTTGTTGTATTTTGTTTTCCCAGTTTGTTCTGAATTTATTAATGTAATGTAGTTTTCGTTTTTTATATATTAATTTGTATTGGCCCTGAAGAAGATGAGTGAAATTTCATCGAAACGTTGGCCTAATGTGAATAAACGTGGCATTATAACCGAAAAACCTAGTTCATTAATATATATATATATATATATATATATATATATATATATGTTTTTACGTAGATTTTCTCGGATATAATGTGACATAATGAAATTCTTTCGAGTTTCCGAGTTAAATAAGTTTTATTACCAACGTTTCGAACAGTTCTCCCTGCCCATTCTCAAGGTAACGACATACAAATTAAAAAACATTGAGTAAACAAACAAGACAATAACAAATAATATAAAAGACAAAACAAGTCACTGAAATGCCACGGAAAATGTAGTTCCTCCAGCTAGAGTGGATAGGAGAAGAAAGAAGCCACCTGAAGCTCCACCTACCAAACGCCTGTTAAGGTCATCGCAAAGATCTTAAATGTAATGCTGAGCAGTTGCAGTGACTTGTTTTGTCTTTTATATTATTTGTTATTGTCTTGTTTGTTTACTCAATGTTTTTTAATTTGTATGTCGTTACCTTGAGAATGGGCAGGGAGAACTGTCCGAAACGTTGGTAATAAAACTTATTTAACTCGGAAACTCGAAAGAATTTCATTATGTCATATATATATATATATCAATATTATCAATCATCATACATATCAATTATCAATTATGCTTTATATCCAACTTTTCTTTCTTCAAACATGCTTTATATCCAACTATTCTTTCTTCTAACACTGTGTATATCATTATAATTACTATCACTTTTATTATTAATTATTAATTATAGACTATTCACTTTCTCTGCAAAGAGTTATACTTGTACACTGTACTAGTCTAAGTGAATAAAAATATCTATCTATCATAAACTTGTAAAAAAAAAAAAAAAAAATCGGCAGCCAAGCTCTCCTTTAAAAGTCTTTGGCTGTGAATGTTGTGAGATATAGAATTTGAGCCAATCTTTTCATTCTTCCTCCCTAGTTTCGCATTGAAAAGAAGTAAGATCATTTCGCCTGTTGACGAGCGCCAAGCCAACCATTTTCGTGGTAAAAAAAATTAAAATGTTTCTTCATAAAGAATGCTGGAAATTAAGGTAAAAATAATATAAACTATTAGGGATGGGGGTTGAAAAAATATTTTTTCGAAAATGAACACATTAAAACATAATTTTAACAACTTATTTGAATCAAATTCAATTTTGGGTTATAGCTATGAATTATTCAAATTTTAGGTGATGATTTAGGGTATGTTGGGGATGAAATAGCGCTTGTCTCTCGGCGTATTATTATTTCTGATATTTTTATCTACCCTCATGTCAAATTTCGCGCATGTAGCCCATGTGTTAGATGTTTATAATGGTTTTGAATTTAAATGGTTTAAATGGTTTTGGTTTTGGTTTTGAAAGCAAAAGTGCATGAGTCTGAGGTACATCTAAGTGTGGTCCAAGTTTCCGGGTTCTTAGATGTACCGTTTTCTCTGTAGGCTCTTATTCCTTTCAAGGCAGAATCCACATCCCCCCACCCACCCACCCACCCAGCCGGAAGTTTTCCGTCGATTTTCACGCACTTTTTTTAACACACAACAGATTATCGGATCGGTCTGTTGTTTTTTTTGTAGGTCATGAACCACATATCAGGTCACATACCGAGTTTCAATATTGTAAATCTTTCGGGACGGCGTGTGCAGATAACTGAAAACCCCTCAACTCGGGTAGGAGTAAACAGGGTCGAGTTAGTCATCGCCTTCTAGCATTCGCGTATACGCTTGGCTGCGGGCGAACGACCGTCGCCCTAGATTATTTTTACCTTGATTTCCAGCATTCACCATGAAGGCACCTAATGAGTTATCAGCATGAAATTAGGCATGACCTTAGTCGTGCAGACTATGCTCTCACAAACTGAGCTATGCAGCCACCAATTTAATTCTTACAAAAATTTAGAAAGTGAATCAAACTCCGTTTAAGGCGTACATCCCAGCCATTTAGATGGAAAATTACATTTTGAAATTTCCCTCTTTCTTTGTATTTTCATTTACAAGTATTTCACGCCTTGATATGAAACAAACAGCAAAAAGATGTGATATCCCCCCCAAATACTAAAATTTGTAAAAAAAAAAAAAAATAATAAAAAAACGGCAGCCAAGCTTTCCTTCAAAAGTCTTTTGGCTGTGAATGTTGTGAGATATAGAATTTGAGACAATCTTTTCATTCTTCCTCCCTAGTTTCGCATTGAAAAGAAAGATGATTTCGCCTGTTGACGAGCGCCAAGCCAACCATTTTCGTGGTAAAAAAAGTAAAAATGTTAAACTCAAAATCATAAAAAACTTACTTGGCCATTGAATTTGGTCCATTATGAGAATTCTAAAAAGGTCAAGTTTGAATTTGTTCATTATGAGAACTTTAAAAAGTCAATGGCCAAGTAATCTTTTTTTATGATTTTGAGTTTTAACATTTTTCCTTTTTGTTACCACGAAATTAGTTGGCTTGGCGCTTGTCAACAGACGAAATGATCTTACTTCTTTTCAATGCGAAACTAGGGAGGAAGAATGAAAAGATTGGCTCAAATTCTACATCTCACAACATTTACAGCCAATGACTTTTGAATGAGAGCTTGGCTGCAGTTTTCTTTTAAAACATTTGGAATTTGGGGGGGGGGGGTACACCATAGTTTACATCAACACTAACAACATTACAACATACTCTACAGTTATTCCATAGTTGGGTTTTTTGGCATATGCATACAAAGAAACAATTTATCAACCAACAATAAATTTACAAATTATTTCCAAAGTAACAATACAAGTTAACTAATACGGTACTTGCATTCAATTTAATTCTTGACTTTAATTTTTAAATTTACTACTCTTAATTGAACACATCCAACGATTGGATTTCTCATCTCTGTTGGCAAGTTATTATAGTCTTTGGTCCCTGCATCAGTTTTTCACCGTCCGTTTGTGCGTGTGCGTGTGCGTGTGCGTGTGCGTGTGCGTGTGCGTGTGCGTGTGCGTGTGCGTGTGCTTGTGCGTGTGCGTGTGCGTGTGCGTGTGCCACGCGCCTCACGACAAAAACCGAACGTGACCTCCGTTTGACATGCATATTTTTTCTTGACGTAGAATCATTTTACCTAGTTTGGTGACCCTACGGGATCAACCCACAAGGGCTGTCCGAAAGCGTACGTTATCTGAGGCCGTCACCTCCACCAAACGCTGAACGTTGCAGTTTCCTCCATCTCATTCTTACGCTGTCGGGTACAAGAATTATATTTATATTAGGTGTGCCGTATTGCACGGTAATGCATCTATGATGGCTTAGAATTCCGATTTATGTTTTCCTCAAGATAAAATTAGTTCATTTTATTCTTCCAAAAATATCTGCACTTCTACATTATCACATGGCATATTTTAATTTATTACAAAATGATTGTTATATTTTATGATGTCCGTGTAGTTCAGTATACAGTTGAAACTGGATGAGGATTACAAGATATTTGGTCACGCCACCCACCATCTGTAACAGAGAAGACGGAAATATGTTATTCCAATGTTGTTGTAGCAATCGGGTGTACGATTTTTGGGAGGAAGAGTCCCTAAATATTTAGGTACTAGGTTGTATGTATATGTAAATTTACTTATCCATACTGTTTTGTTTTTGTTTTACCTCAAGATTAAGAATGTATATATTTATCTATTTATTATTTCTGTTTTTGTTTTGTTTGTTTACATTTTAAAGGTAGTGTTCCACTGAGTTTGTACTATTTTATTTTGTTGTTGTAATTACTCGCACATTAACGTAATTCTGTAAAATGTATAAATGTTTGTTGTTTAAACCACAATAAACCTTTATTAGAAGAAGAAGAAGAAGAAGAAAAAGAAGAAGAAGAAGAAGAAGAAGAAGAAGAAGAAGAAGAAGAAGGTATTATTATTAATATTATGTTTATTAAACGTGAGGGTGCGGAGCGACTGAGTGTCTCCATTCAACTCAAACGGCCCTCATTCTGTGATCTGTCTGTCTGTCTGTCTGTCTATCTGTCTGTCTGTGGTCTGGTCTGTTGTCTGTTGCTGTCTGTCGTCTGTCTGTCCTGTCTGTCTGGCTGTCGGGTTCTGTCTGTCTGTCTGTCTGTCTGTCTGTCTGTCTGTCTGTCTGTCTGTCTGTCTGTCTGTCTGTCTGTCTGTCTGTCTGTCTGTCTGTCTGTCTGTCTGTCTGTCGTTGTCTGTTGTCTGTCTGTCTGTCTGTCTGTCTGTCTGTCTGTCTGTCTGTACGTCGAAAATCAGTCGAACCGCTGAACTGCTGATTGTTAGTCTTAGGGTCTCCAGTATACATGGCTCCAAGGAACTTATGAGTATGAGAGTTCGGAAAAAAAAGCTGTACAAACCTCATACAGTAGAGTAGCGTCCAAAGGGAAGAGTCCACACGCCGAGAATTTGACTTTGGAATGCAAAAGTTGCATCGAGAACATCTTGAGCTAAAACAATCATGCATTATATTAGACAAGAGGAAGAGCTGCAATCTGTTCTGTAGGTGCTCCAGAACTCGAATGTGCTAAACACTTTGAGTACAGGCAAGCCACATATATGAAAAGTTTCGTCTCGAAATGCTGAAAAGGTTCTGCCCAGTGTCTACTCTGACAGCCGCGACCGGAAGTCTATTAAATTACGTCATAGTAAGTGTGCTTTATAAGATTTTAAAAACTTTAACAGACATTTATTCGCATTAAGTACGAAAACGGTCAATGTAACCATCAATAGGTGTTGACGACTAGTTATTTCTGGTAGTTCCACAACCATTGAATTTTCGTAACAAAATTTCCCTAAAATGTGTTAAATTTGCAATAAACGACATTGGATTCCACTGAACAGTAATTCTGATGCCATATTCGAGTTCCCGATGGTCGATTTAATGCTCAAAATGGTGCCACATGAAAATATTCCGTCAATAATGTGTTAATCGTATTACACTTAGACGCCATCTCTAAAGATGGCCGCCATTGGTAAATGGATTGACAATCGAAAATACTCCCGGCCTAAAAATGATAACTTAGGTGTCTAGTACACGCACAAAAAAATTTGGACCACTGTACATGTTATTACAGTCAACTCGGCTATCGTAGGAACCAGTAAAATTTCGTAACAAAATGACCTTGAAATGTGTTAAATTTGAAATTCACGGACCCCGAAATCCACTGATTACTAATTTTGATATCATATTCGAGTTCCCGATGACCAATTTAATAGAAAAAATGATGCCACATACCAAAATTTCTTCGAAATTTGAAACCTTTATTACACTTCCCTATCTTTAAAGATGGCTGCCAAAGGAAGATAGATTGAGAGTCGAATTGACTCCCACCAAAAATGACTATTTTTGGTGTCTAGGACATGCAAAAAATCTGGAACTCTATCAAAATGCACGATTGTTTCACACTCACGCCAGAATATAAGGAGGTGGAAGACAATCATCTGTAGAAACAATATTTGGATGAGCGAAGCGAAGACTTCAATTTCACTGACCCCCCAAAACATTTACCTCCGATGTTTTTTTTTTGTCTGTTTGTTCGCTCTCTACCGGGCAAACGGCATATGCGATCTTGATGAAAATTGGAGAGGACCTTCGAAATCTCTGAACTTAGACTTGCTACGTTTTTGGGTACAATCGAAGAAATATTTCTCATGAATATCGTAATTTTACGATTTTTTTTCGATTTTAAGTGCGATATTTTCGTGACATTTGGGCCGATTCTGACCAAACGGGTGGGGCTACAACGTTCATATTTTACATTAAGGTAATGGTTATGTAATGCTTTTTGAAAGAAAAAGTTGAAAAAGTTAGCCAGAATCCATAGAATTAATTTTTTAATATGAGTTTTTTGAGGTTTATAATAACAATTAACAAGTTACAATAGAAACTTGACAACAATCACCTACAATGCATTCACAAAGCACTTGCAAAGGAAAAGTGGTCCTACGCAAACTAAAAACTTACAAAAAGCTCATCCATCAACGCGGCAGGACTTTAGCGTTTTCCTAGTTTAAAAAACGTCACTCTAAGTGTGGCACCTAGCTCAGTGTTCCCACCTTTGTCCATATATTTGCATAAAATGGCTGAAAGGGACGTAACGTCCCGCCCTAAAAATTACAAAAAGTATTTTATTTTTATATTCAAGACCCTCTTTCATTTAGCTAAGGTTTTAGTCATCTATATTTGCCCTTTAAAAAATTGGTGAAAGGGCGATACAATAGGGCAATGGTAAAACTAATCTCCCACCAGAGCGCAGAACGATCGGGGTTTGATCACAGGTTGTCTGGACGTTGATAAAAAAATGAATTTTTAACATTTTGACAGCAGTGCATTATTTTTGTGGTTTGTGACAGATTTCCCACCTGAGTGCAGATAACGTCGCTTTATTTAGATAGTTAAAAAGATCCAGTTTATCTAAGTGCAGAACGATAGACTCTTGGTTACCGCCATGTGTAAGTTCTACTGGAACCATAATGTAAAGAGTCCTGTGACCAAACTCCGATCATGCGATTCTGGCGGAGAATCTGGGCGAACCAGCTTGGCATTGCCCTTGAACATGAAAACAAATCTAAATGTCATTTGACATTTATGACCATTACGTTTAAATTATTTAGAAAAAAGAATTTGGATGAACTATTACGTTTAAATTAATAGCTGCAAATTCTATTTTCCCAAGCTTTTCAAGGCTGTTGTTACTTGACACTGTATGTTTATGAATTAAGAATGCGCAAATGTGGAAGGGTAGGTGAGCTTGGCCTTTTTTAGATCTCATTTCTTTTGAGTGTGTAAGGTTTGGCTGTATTTTTACAAGTATTTGCTATGTGTGGGATATAAACTTACTTCGTCGATGGTGGAACCATCTTTCGCTTCAATCAACAGTTTACTGACGACCCGTGAAGTACCGTTAGCCTGCGAAGCAAGGAATCAGGCATTTATTTAATGATATCTCAACAAAATGCATCTGTTAATAATATCCAGGGTTGTGTCCTGGATAATATCATGTAAGTATTGCGGCATTCCTTAGAGGATGATATTATTGTGTAAGTAACAATAAGTGTTATTCCCATGGATTCGATAAAACTGGTATATTTCGTATGCCCACTCAGTAACAACGATAATTTTCTTCGGGAAACTTTAATTTTCAAATCATGCCAAATGCCATCAATGGTCGAATAATGACTGACCTGCAGCGGTTGATATTTGAAGTAGACGAACGCGGACGAAACCAGCATTGACGAGATTATAGTTCGGAACCATTGACGGCAATTTATATTTGTGTGCTTCTTATCTCCAAGTCGATGTTTACAGAATGGTAACTGTCCTTTGTTTCAAAGTGTTCGTGCGAACATGGTAATATAGAAAGAAGATTTTCCCTTGAAACACCGGAAACGCATGTAAATTCAAAGTTTCAAGAGTAGATACACTAATTATTATGACGTCATAGCTTGAGGTGATTATTGTTGTGTATGAATAAATTTACCATTGCTTTCTAATCGTTTACTGACATGTACTGTTGGGTCGTTGTTAATTCTTCCAAAACAATGACTGTTCGTTGGTTATTTTAAATTTGAGGTTTATACAACGTGTTGTCCACAGTTATTCTATTGCAATATAGTAAATGCATTTTTTCACAGTAGTGTGCATTCAATAGAAACAATTTTTTGGATGAGCGTAGCGAGCGTAGCGAGCGAAGCGAAGATTCCATTTCACTACACTGGAGAAAAAAATCCGGAATGTTTTTTTTTTTCTTTCTTTCTTTTTTTTTTGTATTTTTGTGTGTTTGTTAACACGATTCCGGCTAAACCGATACTCCGATTGCGATGAAATTTTATGGAGGCCTTCGAAATCTCTGAACTTAGAACTGCCACGTTTTTGAGCGCAATCGGAAAATTTTTTCTTATAAAAAACGCAATTTTACGATTTTTTTCGATTTTTAAAAAATTTCTTCGACTTATAACACTTACATGCTTTATCCGATTGTAATGATTTTTTAACAGAACCTTGATTTTATGAATTAAGATATTCGTGTGAAATTTGAGCGTCACCAAAAAACTATTTCTCATGAAAATCGAATTTTTTACGGGTTTTTTTCTTTTTTTAAAACAATTCTTTGACTTTTAAAACCTACATGCTTTATTTTATTGAAATGATTTTTTCACAGAACCTTAATTTTATGAATTAATATACTTGTGTTAAATTTGAGCACAATCGAATAATTATTTCTTATGAAAATTGCAATTTTACGATTTTTTCTTTTTTAAAAATTACGTAAAAATTGCGATTTATTAAAAAAAATTAAGTTAATTTTTTAATTTTATTTAACTTAATTTAAAAAAATCTTCGACTAAAATGATTTTTTCACAGAACAGAAAATCCGCGTAACACAATGCAGCTCAATGCACCAATTACGCTCATCCAACAACGCGGCGGGACTTAAGCGTTTTCCTAGTAATTTAATAACATTCCTTTGTACTTAAAATAATATACAAGAAACCTGTTGTATTCTTCCGTTACTGGCTAATTTGCATCATGGTCTGTTTTTTCTGCCAAAATGATCAGAAAAATTTGCTACTAATTTTTATTAATTCAAATGTAGGCCTACTCTAAATCGTGGAAATAAAAAATATTTTATGTATTCATTGGGTGGTGTTTAATAAAGTAGGATAGAAGTTATTTTAGAAGTTAAAAGCTCTTCCTGACACTGGACCTAATTTAGAACAGGGCGAACTGCACCATGCGACCAACGAACACTACAAATATGTGGGTCTAGGAAAAGAGCATCGTTTTGTTACTCAGACATTGATAAGGGATTTTAACTTTTGACATTCAAAACTTAATTGAACTCGAATAAATAAATAACGTATACTTTTCTCACCTCGTCACAGAAGTTCTCACAGCAAATAGCTAGTAGAATGACTTGAAATATATTCACTAAACTGACGTAATAAAATAGAACATTGTTCAGTTCTGTGTTATCTATCATCCCAGCTAAAACTACAAATATTGTAAAGAAGTATATAGTTGTCCCCACAAAGTTCAGAGCGACAACCAACAGCATATGCTTCATGTAGACCGAATTCATCATTTTGGTTAACTCACAGAGCTGGAAATGAAGAATCCTCATATTCCTGATGGTCAACGTACTAGCGTCTCTGCGTTCTACAACAATGATCATCTTAGGTCCAAGAACAATTCGCTTAGCCGTCTCTTTGGCGCGAATGTATCTCTCAACAGTCAGAGCCAGACTGTTGTTTATCAGTCTATACCTCTGACGCAGCAAGAGAACCGAGGTTAGAAACTGACAAACTCGCGCGAAACTTATAAACTCTGCGATGAAGATGGAAGCGAGCAGCATGGCAGAAATGATGTCGTTCCTTGCAATGGAAGAAAGGAGGAAAACAGCAAAGAATGTGGCAAACAGGCCAAGACTGGCAATCTCGTGCACTACAAGACGTTTGAACTCCTTGTGTGGCACATAGATTTTCATAATTCGAAAATACTTGTCAATTTCTGTAATACTTCTGAAAATCCTCACAATTTTTCTGCTATCAAAACAAGACATAATTATAGCAAACAGAGAAATTGCTGCTTTTAAATGTATCATCAACTGCAGAAGAAATTTCAAGATTGAATACGTAGGTAACCAAAAATAGAAGCGTGAACACAGAAGGATAAATATGAGAATGCTGTATAGAATCGCTCTTTTAGACACCCGAAGTCGCCTGTTGTTTCGATTGCCTACAATCCTGAATGGTGCTACTCCAAGTGCTCTCCATAGGTTGAAGATGGGAGCTATTGATGAATACACGTCCATTGTCAACAACGCACAAGCAAATCCAAAATGACAGGTTTTACCAGGCGGTATTAAAAAGCTTGTGAAACTGTGTCTCTAAACAATAACATTTAGTTACATAAACTGCAAGAATTATCTCGATATTATGTGAGTGCAGCACTAAACTAACTTCGAACAAGACACGATATCAACGTTATGATCTAGTCAACTAGTGCATAACCTTGATTATACGGAAAGCGAATCGATCCAGGTAATACTTATACCTTGACTACGGTGCTTGGTTTGTTGTACTTAAGAATAACTAATGGGAGGAATCATTGAAGCTGTCACTTATTCTCCATGCACGCAATTGAGCTGTCACACATCGTACATAGAAACGAATTTGGAATATAAGGCTGAGGGCTTGTCAGGTGTAATACTCGACGAGATACCATTACCATCTATCCGGGATTAGCTAAAATTATTCGGAGTGCGTTTGGACTTTGCGTTTTCTTTTCAAGACATTTATTTTTTAGAACTTCAAAAGGTATGGGAAACTAAAAGCAAAAAGTAAGCGGATTTAATGCTTAAACTAAAAATGTAGGCCAATTCTTATTGTTATCAAAGTAATAATAACACACACATAACAAAAACTTGTATAAATACAGCCAAACCTTACACACTCAAAAGAAATGAGATCTAAAAAAGGGCTAAGCTCATCTACCCTTCCACATTTGCGCATTCTTAGTTCATAAACGTACAGTGTCCCGTAACAGTATCCTTGAAAAGCTTGTCAAAATAGAATTTGCAATTATTAATGATTTAATTAAACGTAATAGTTCATCCAAGTTCTTTTTTCTAATTAATTTAATCGTAATATTAATATCATGCAAATTCTATTTTGCCAAGCTTTTCAAGGATGCTGTTACGGGACACTGTACGTTTATGAATTAAGGATGCGCAAATGTGGAAGGGTAGATGAGCTTGGCCCTTTTTTAGATCTCATTTCTTTTGAGTGTGTAAGGTTTGGCTGTATTTCCTTAAGTTTTTGTTATGTGTGTGATTTCATTACTTTTTCAAGTTAAATAGCAATATTATTATTTGTTAAAATATAATAATTTTATCAAAGTTGATTTAATTTCTATGTTATCACCAATTAACAATAGGATGTAAAATATTTAGTGGTCCAAAGACTTGCTTTTTGTAAACAATGTAGTCGATTATTGTCAAGTAACTATGGTTACTTGTTGATTATATTCTTGTATAAGGTTTATATTGAAACCTTTATTTGGAAGCCTTCCAGCAAACCTTTTCAACATTTTCTTTCAAAAGAAACTGTATCACTATCACCTTAATGCCCATCTTAATTTAATATGAACGTTGTATCCCCACCCGTTTGGCCAGAATCGCTGGGCAATTGAAACTGACGAATTAAACAGTAGTCAGTAGTCAGTAGTAGTAACTAACACACATAACAAAAACTTGTAGAAATACAGCCAAACCTTACACACTCAAAAGAAATGAGATCTTAAAAAAAGGGCCAAGCTCATCTGCCCTTCCACATTTGCGCATTCTTAATTCATAAACGTACAGTGTCCCATAACAGCATCCTCGAAAAGCTTGGCAAAATAGAATTTGCGATTATTAATTTAAACGTAATAGTTCAACCAAGTTCTTTTTTCTAATTAATTTAAACGTTATAACATGCAAATTTTATTTTGCCAAGCTTTTCGAGGATGCTGTTATGGGACACTTTGCGTTTATGAATTAAGAATGCGCAAATGTGGAAGGGCAGATGAGCTTGGCCCTTTTTTAAGATCTCATTTCTTTTGAGTGTGTAAGGTTTGGCTGTATTTCTACAAGTTTTTGTTATGTGTGTGATCTCATTACTTTTTCAAGTTCCATTGTAAAATTATTTGTTGAAATATAATAATTTTATCAAAGTTGATTTAATTTCTATGGTATTAGCAATAACAATAGACAATAGGATGTAAAATATCTAGACCCGGATTCATGTACATCCTGGGTATAGGTGATATAACCATGGTATAACGACGGTAAAAGGACTGGACCCCAATTCTTGAGTTCGTGGGAGATGAGTTGAAAACGCAATTTGAAAACGAAGTCGTTTTCGTTTTCGAAGAAATTGGTAATCTTGAACGGTATCGTAGAAAACGTCATGGGTTGTGAGTTGAAAGAGTATTGCTGTTATTCACGTGGGGTACGGTTCACGAAATCCAGACACTTTAAAAAGATTTGCGTACCAAAGAGCTCGAAAACGTTCTATATTTATTCTAGATGGCAGTGCCTTCATAAACGCGGGCCAATCGAAAGACGAGTTGCATGAAATGATTTGATTGTTGCAATTATGTAAACAAACAGATGAGCACGCTAATATTCGACACCTCGCTTTGACATTGTGTGTAGCAGCAAGCTGACTTTGATCATGACTATAAATATGGCTAAAAAGAAAAGAATATGTGTATTATTCACGAACATTTTGGTAAATCCTAGGTGGACAATCATACTATTGGTTATCTGAATTAGGCTTTTAGTAATCAAAACTAGTTATTTGTGCGGGAAGTTTGTCAGAACAATTGGTTGTGCTGGTCTAGGGTTGGCTAGGCTTGTCAAACATGTAATGTAAGTATTTATTTATCTAGTCCTTTAGCCTAATGGAACTTTAGACCTACACTGTTGTATTATAAATAATTTTCTACATCTGGGCCTAGGCCAGGGACGGTTCCTGATTTGTTTTATGAGAGTATAATGACACCTTTTCTCGTTCCACACAAAGAAGAAAAATTTTTAATGTCCGCCATTTGTTTACGTATCGCACTTTCCCGCCTAACTCTGCTTGTACCGTCAACAAGTGTCAAGTAACTATGGTTACTTGTTGATTGTATGCCAAGTGTTTAAGGTGTCACAGGCGTTAAGCATAATCTTGGAGATGAAACGGACATGGGTGAGGGGATTGCGGGAGAGACGTGTTGGAGGAGGGCCTCAGAAGTTCCGCTCAAAATATTTTAATTTGTCCCTCCAATAGCGAGCCGTATATTTACGACGAGGCAGTGGGATCTGTTTGTACTGCAGAAGGTTTGAGAGGACGCGAGATGCGCCTCACACATTGCCCAAGGTCGCACTGAGATCAAATATCACCATTCACGAGCTGGCGTAAAATGACGTGTCGTCCGTCAAGTATAAAGAAGTGTTTTACATTCACATAATGTTTTGTATTGAGTGTTACGAACCCATCACATAATGAGAGGAAAACCAAAATAATTCAATTAATGTTTAGTTTTTGTCTCTATGCAATGATCATTATTCTATGGAATGAGGGATTGCAAACAAAGAACATTACGCAACATTTGAAATAAGTATAATGTTATTATTATTCTGAATACAGGCTAGACCATCAACATAAAAATTATTGTCAGTAAAATGTGACGCGACTTGGGTTCAAGTCCAGAACAATCTGGTCACAGGATACACACCACTCAACTGCTATAACCTAGACCCGGGTAAGATCCCGACAGGACACAAGTTTTTATAGCTTATTATTTCTATGACTGCATTATTATAATATGCTAGCATACGATACTACAATAATAATCAGTACTACAGTAATAATAATCAGGACAGGTTGTGACGGGATTCAGAACCCGAGACCTCCCGAATCAGTCAAGCCATTGAGCCAACACTTGTCAGTATATTACAACACACATAACAAAAACTTGTAGAAATACAGCCAAACCTTACACACTCAAAAGGAATGAGATCTAAAAAAAGGGCCAAGCTCATCTACCCTTCCACATAAACGTACAGTGTCCCATAACAGCATCCTCGAAAAGCTTGGCAAAATAGAATTTGCGATATTAATTTAACGTAATAGTTTATCCAAGTTCTTTTTTTCTAATTAATTTAAACGTAATAACATGCAAATTCTATTTTGCCAAGCTTTTCGAGGATGCTGTTATGGGACACTGTACGTTTATGTGGAAGGGTAGATGAGCTTGGCCCTTTTTTTAGATCTCATTTCTTTTGAGTGTGTAAGGTTTGGCTGTATTTCTACAAGTTTTTGTTATGTGTGTGATCTCATTACTTTTTCAAGTTCCATTACAAAATTATTTGCTAAAATATAATATTTTTATCAAAGTTGATTTAAATTCTATGGTATTAGCAGTAAACAATATAGGATGTAAAAATATCTAGACCCGGATTCATGTACATCCTGGGTATAGGTGGTATAACCATGGTATAACGACGGTATAAGGACTGGACCCCAATTCTTGAGTTCGTGGGAGATGAGTTGAAAACGCAATTTGAAAACGAAGTCGTTTTCGTTTTCGAAGGAATTGGTATTCTTGAACGGTATCGTGGAAAACGTCATGGGTTGTGAGTTGAAAGCATTGATATTAAACCCCTATAGTAGGTTGAAAGAGTATCACGAAATCCAAACACTTTAAAAAGATTTGCGTATAGCAAAGAGCTCGAAAAAGTTCTATATTTATTCTAGATGGCAGTGCCTTCATAAACGCGGGCCAATCGAAAGACGAGTTGTATGAAATGATTTGATTGTTGCAATTATGTAAACAAACAGATGAGCAAGCTCATATCAGAACAGTTGTGTGGCATAGGGTTGGCTAGGCTTGTCAAACATGTAATGTAAGTATGAATTTTACTAGTCCTATAGCCAAATGGAACTGTAGACCTACACTTTGCATTATAAATAATTTTCCCACATCTGGGCCTAGGCCAGGGACGGTTTCTGATTTGTTTTATGAGAGTATAATGACACCTTTTCTCGTTCCACACAAAGAAGAAAAATTTAAAATGTCCGCTATTTGTTTACGTATCGCACTTTCCCGCCTAACTCTGCTTATACCGTCAACAAGTGTCAAGTAACTATGGTTACTTGTTGATTGTATGCCAAGTGTTTAAGGCTTATTTTAAAACCTTTATTTGGAAGCCTTCCAACAAACTTTTTCAACTTTTTTTTTCAAAAGAGACTATATTTCTATAACCTTAATGTCCATGTAAAATATGAACATTGTAGTCCACCCGTCTGGTCAGAATCGCGGGCCGACGTATTAGATGTTAGCAGTAGTAGGCAGTAGTAGGCAGTAGCTAACATCCTTAAAGTGATTTGAGCATGGTTTCAAGCCATTTTTCACCAAGAAGGAATAATCGTACCCAATAAAATTTGGCATGTGTTGTCAGGTACCTAAATCCCCTCGATTGTGATAGTTTTCAAGTTCACATCACGTTACATGACGGCTGGGTAACACCTCGAAATCACCCCAACTCTGCTTGGTGTATAAGGTGCTTGAGTGTGTAGCGCACCGCGGCTTGGCTGCGGCGCCCTAACGGGCACCTAGAACATCCTTAAAGTGATTTTGAGCATGTTTCAACTCTTTTTTCACCAAGAAGGAATGTTCGTACACCTACCAAATTTTGAATGTGTTGTCAGGTACCTAAATCCCCTCGATTTTGATAGTTTTCATCAAGTTCACATCACGTTTCATGACGGCTGGGTGTCACCTCGAAATCACCCGTAACTGCTTGCTGTATAAGGTGCCTGAGTGTGTAGCGCACCGCGACTTGGCTGCGGCGCCCTAACGGGCACCTAGATAGTTCATTAATTTATTTTTTCTCGTAGGATTAACGAGACAAAAAATTGAATTTAGTCGATATCTCTGAAAACGTTTCCCGTTCGTTCATCAACAAATTTTAAGTTTTCTAATTTAGATCTCATGCAATTTCTGTGAAAGTAAGATTGATTTTAGAATATAAATGCAGACTGTATTTTTTTTTTTTTTGCAGGAGATATATTTATCGTAGTTATGTATACCCTTCATAAACGATTGTTAATGGTAATCTTTTGAGTTGCCATTTTTTAGTCGCTGGCTAGGAATCCGACCCGGGGTCTGGCCTACTCTCACACTACACCCCCCCACACACACACACACATCCCGCCACAACCCCCTACTATTTACGCTCAGTCCAAATCACATTTCAAGTCATATACCATTAATGTGTCTAAACCGGTGTTGGGGTGTATACATGTGCAAGAACTTCTACAAATATTAGAATATACGAAAAGAACGAGAACTAAACAAGTTTAGACTCCTTGACAAAATAGAAATGCACCGACTCAACGACTGAATGGTGGAGTCATTGAGTGGCCGACAGCGCGAACAGCTTTAATCTCCTAGCGGCCTTCCCAGGAATCTTTAGCTTCAGCGTAGATGAATTTGTGAATTTTTTGTATTTGTGCCCCCCCCCCCCCCCCGTTAAAAAAACAAAAAATAGTAAAAAAAAAAAAAAAAAAATGGCAACCAAGCTCTCCTTCAAAAGTCTTCGGCTGTGAATGCTGTGAGATCTAGAAGTTGAGCGAAGCTTTTCATTCTTTCTCCCTAGTTTCGCTTTGAAAAGAGGTAAGATCATTTCGCCTGTTGACGAGCGCCTAGCCAACGATTTTGTGGTAAAAAAGTAAATATTTTTAACTCGAAATCATTGGATGAGCGTAGCGAGCGAAGTGAAGATTCCATTTCACTACACTGGAGAAAAAAATCCGGAATGTTTTTTCTGTATTATTTTTGTGTGTTTGTTAACACGATTCCGGCTAAACCGATACTCCAATTGCGATTAAATTTTCTAGAGGCCTTCGAAATCTCTGAACTTAGAACTGCCACGTTTTTGAGCGCAATCGAAAAATTATTTCTTATTAAAATTCGCAATTTTACGATTTTTTTCGATTTTTTTAAAATTTCTTTGACTTATAACATCTACATGCTTTATCCGATTGTAATGATTTTTTCACAGAACCTTTATTTTATGAATTAATAAATTCGTGTGAAATTTGAGCGTAATCGAAAAATTATTTCTCATGAAAATCGCAATTTTACGCTTTTTTCGTTTTTAAACAATTACGCTCATCCAACAACGCGCCTGAAAAAGCGTTTGCGAAGCTTCCTATGTAAAAAAAAATGCTTGGCCATTGAACTTAGTTCATGGCCAAGCTGGCGTTTTTTTTCTTCTTTTTTTTTACAAATTTTTGTATTTGTGGGATATTTTACATCTTTTTGCTGTTTGTTTCCTATCAAAGCGTGAAGGACTTTGATTAATTTGTTAAGCTCAGAGTTGTTTTTTGACATTTTGGGCCCACGGTCCCCCCAAATTTGCCCCTTTGTGTTTTAAGCTCTAGATATTTATAATGGTTAAGAGCATGTTCAATTTCAAGCTTGTACGAATTACTAAGCCTGAGTAATTATGCAATTTGATTTACATTTTGATTTTCCCCGGTCCATATTGCCCGGTTTTGGTTTTGAAAGCTAAAGTGATTGCGCATGAGGGACATCTAAGTGTGGCCCAAGTTTTAAAGTTTTAAGAGGAACCGTTTTCTCTGTATAGCGTCTTATATTTATAAGAGTACGTATACCTAGCTTTTAATGATTTTGATTTTCTCCGGTACCCGTTACCCAATTTTGCTTTCCATATTCAAAAGTGATTAAGAATGAGAGATCCCCCCAAAATACAAAAATTTGTAAAAAAAAAAAAAACGGCAGCCAAGCTCTCCTTCCAAAGTCTTCGGCTGTGAATGCTGTGAGATATAGAAGTTGAGCCAAGCATTTCATTCTTTCTCCCTAGTTTCGCATTGAAAAGAAGTAAGATCATTTCGCCTGTTGACGAGCGCCAAGCCAACCATTTTCGTGGTGAAAAAAGTTAAAATTTTAAACTCAAAATCATAAAAAATTACTCGGCCATTGACTTTTTAGAGTCCTCGTACCAAAATCAATAGCCAAGTAATTTTTTTATGATTTTGAGTTTAAAATTTTAACTTTTTTTACCACGAAAATGGTTGGCTTGGCGCTCGTCAACAGGCGAAATGATCTTACTTCTTTTCAATGCGAAACTAGGGAGAAAGAATGAAATACTTGGCTCAACTTCTATATCTCACAGCATTCACAGCCGAAGACTTTGGAAGGAGAGCTTGGCTGCCGTTTTTTTTTTTTTTTTTTACAAATTTTTGTATTTTGGGGGGATATCACATCTTTTTGTTGTTTGTTTCATATCAAGGCTTAAAATATGTGAAATACGTGTAAAGGTGGATACAGTGCCTTTAAAACAGATTGTCTAGAAACAAAAGCTACCATCTTTTTTTTTGTTTACAATCTGTAGGCCTAGTTGGCAATATTCAATGTTTTTATTAAATTTAATATGGTTTATGTCGTCTTGGGTTTTTGTGTGAATGATTTGTGGACCGGACTATAACACATTGATACATAATTTTATTCAGCAATTAAAATATTAAAAATTGTAACGCTAGGTCCATTAACTTGGCCCCCCCACATTGGAATTTCCAAATAAAAACTTGTCCACGAAATGTGCTCGTTTTGTGCTGAAATGTGCCGTAGATAAATCGTTTTGAGCAGGTCACGCGTTTGGGAGCAATTGCAAAGTCAATGTGGGTGGCCAAGTTAAAGGATAGCCCCCCCCCCCCCAAACATCAAAATTTCCAAATTAACACTTGTCCGCGAAATGTGCCGTTGGTAATCGTTTGAGCAGGTCACGTGTGGGAGTAATTGCAAAGCTAGTGTTTTTTTTTTTTTTTTTAGGGGAGGGGGCATGTTTCTGGCCCATAAAACGTACTATTAAGTCACTTTATTTAAATCACTGCGTTTAATGATGATGATGATTTGTAATGCTTTACGTATCATATTAATGCACCAAGTCTATTCGAGACTTATCAAAAAAAGGTGTTCAAATAAAAAAATAAAAAAATATGAGTGGTGACGGATGAGGGAGAAGGACAGTTACCAAAAAACCCATGCCTTATGGGGGTTTCGAACACACGTCCCCTAAGTATCATAAGCTTCAGACCTGCGCCTATGGCACCGCGGACAATAAATTTATTACTTATACACACAACACGACACATATCATGTTTAATTGCATTCTCCAAAATGGAATTTCGTTATATTTTTAGTGCAATGAAATAAAGAATCAACCAATCTCAGTAAATGTTTTGAAATTTACTTTTTACAAAGACCTGTAGTAAACATATTTGAATAAAACATTACTACAAATGTGTAAAAGTAATAAATAACTTATCAATAAAATGCAAATTATTTATATGAAGAATATTGTATTAAATTGACTTACAGTTTATGCCCAAACAATTGATATATTACGACCGCAAATAATAAAACATAAAATATGTTGCTGCAATGGGAATGCCTGTTACGAGTCGCGTGTATTTAATAGAATTTTTTTTTTAACACAAGAAAAAGAGTCGAGTTTTGAAAACCGCACGGAGGGATGAACCTGTCACGTGAAAGGCTCGAACGATATCAAACATTCTTGAACTTTCGTTGCGTCACGTCGCCTTTGCTGGGCTCATGAAATCGAGGTTTCCTTCTGATATGACGTACCAGTGTAGTTTAAAAAAAGGACAATTTGGCAAATTTGTTATTTGAAAATTATGATATAAAATATCAAAAGCTATTATTCGTTTTTTCAAAACAAAGCCAATATATTAATTTCATATATAAGATATTATTCTCAATGAAATATTTACACTTGACCAACAATTTGCCACTATATCTTAAAGATTTTCATTCTTACGGTGATAAATTTTACAAGATTAAAAATGAAGATGAAAAAGTCATTAACACTGGTGCTCCTGGCGACAACATGTCATTTTTATCTAGCGTACAATACAGACATTTTTTTTAACCTTATAGCCGACATATTGTCGGTGCATTGAAGGTCTTCACGGTAGGAATTTACTTATTATACACAAAACTGTGTTAGATTTGTAAAGTACATGTTGAATTCATAAGTGCATCAAGAAGAATGAAAACCGTGCTGCAAATCGCGTCCAGATGTTTGGAAAACGTTGTCATGAAAAGGTAATCATGGAGGTAAGTTATTATCCCACTTCTCTTGTGCATGATTCGTGTGCGTGATGCATGTGTAGCCATTAAACTACTTTATTCATTTTCACCGACAGTAACGTTTATATTTGAAATTATTTGGGTCATCAAATCGCATTTTAATGGAAACAGCAGTTGGTTAATTTCCTTCTTGATAATATGAATAAACATAAGTCCAAATCATGCACAGGCTATGATAGAGAACACAGGAAATACTAAGTATTATATCACTAGCTTATTGTTTATCTGCGGTCTAAGTATCTTAGTCATAATCTCTTACTCTTGAGTTCCATAATAAAAATCGAACCAAAGATTGCTAATTGGCTGTCAAATCAGAAAGATCAGAGGGTGCAAAAAAGCAAACAAATGAAAAAATTAACTTAGCTCCCCCACTTGAAAAGGCGAATATTTGCGAAACGAAAGGGGGTGCAAAAATCCAAACGCTGGAAGCATAAAGCTGCAGTTTGGTGCGTAAATTTCTGCTATTTTTTTTTACGAAAGTGTGGGAGAAATGCTAATGGTTGCTTGGAGGGTATCTGTGTATTTATTTCAAATTTCAACCCTTGGGTGCAAAAATTAGAACTTTTATTTTGACAGTGCAAAAATAGCTGCTAATTTAGAGCCCGGTATGACTCGTCCAAAATGACTCTTATTTAACATTTACTTGGCTTCACCATTTACCAGAACTCCCGTCTCTACTTACCGAAGAGTATGAGCGAAGTTAACCACACTCAATGTTGGTGAATTTAACTTTATTAATTTTTGTACACCTCTTCGCATTATTACGGTTAAATGGCTGTCACAATCAACTTCAAAATCTGACCTGCCTCCTTTTAAAATACAGGTGCATAACTGTTTCTCATGAAGATCGCATGGCATTTACCTAATTTACACATTCGAATTATTGTTTGCCTTGGAGAATAACACAACCAAGCAACAAGGGCGGTTTTAGCATGTGCATTGTACAATGTGCTTGGTCTCGTGTGGGCCTGGTCTGCCTGCATACCACGATTTTAATGTTTTACTGGGAGAGGGCGTAAGCTATTCTGTTCTTGTTTATTAAGGGCAAACTGAATTTATTCCCCACTAAACCAACCATGCCGAACCCAGTAATCAACGTTTACAAACACTCTACTTTGGCAATTTTCGTCTAACCGAGGAAACAACGTGGGGGACGAATATTTTTAATAATTATTGAATAACTCTCTCAATGACATTGCTGAAATCGAATTTTAAATTACGAATTATTGAAGATATAATGGTACCACAACATAGCCTAGCACCGACAGTAATACACACCTTAACTTTTTTTTACCTTTACCTTTTTTTGCGTTTTAGCAATGTCCCCACACTGCAATTAATCCACTCCTTAAGAAAAAGTGCATTTGAATCCACCAATCTTAAAAAAAAAAAAAAAAAATCAGCACCATATAAATGTATCGATAATTCTACGTTCCCAGTCTTTGTAATCATTGTATCAAATTTTGATCTCGTCACAACATCAATAGTGCTTGTTACATGAGCCATTTTAAAATCTAGAACTTCACCCACTTATTTATCCACTATATTTAGTATGTTTTCAAGCTACCTATTGCAAAGTGTTTTAAATCTTAAGAATGAATTGTGTAATTAAAAGCAATAATCTCAATAATTGTATTTAATTTTAATTTGATAGTTATTAATGGCTCTAGTAATTATTGTAATTGCTGAATTCTAGTTAGACATAATATGTTACACTCATGTTACACCACGCACTACCTTAGTACCTCAGTAATACCTTAGTGATATAGATGTATTTTGACTATGACAATATCCGATGTTTTCCGGAATTTTGAATTCTGTTGTTAGATAGCTCATAAATAAATAAATCATAAATCATAATTGCCACTTATTATTTCAAAATATACCTATCGTAACATGAACAAGAGTATTAAAATTCAAAACATATAATAACCAGATTAAGTAGGTTTGTAAAAACTTAACTATAATAACCTCAGTACATGAAACTCCAAACATTCAAATCCTCTGTGTATGCCTGGTTACCACTTTGATCATTTATTTTTGCCTAATACCCATCATTGTTACTATCTTTCACTAGGCTTTGTACTATATATTTTTGTTTGTTATTATATTTTATATTTATATATTTTATTTAGGGATTTTATTAATTATATTTTAAGAATCTAGGCACTTTTGGTGTAAACCTAAAAATTCCAATGTGGGGGGGCTAGCCATTAACTTAGCCCCCCACATTGACTTTGCAATTGCCCCCAAACGTGACCTGCTCAAAACGATTTATCTACGGCACATTTCAGCACAAAACGAGCACATTTCGTGGACAAGTTTTCATTTGGAAATTCCAATGTGGGGGGGCCAAGTTAATGGACCTAGATTTACGATTTTTAAAACTTTTTCAACTTATAACACCGACAAGCTTTATCCGATTGTAATTATTTTTTCACAGAACCTTAATTCCATGAATTAATATATTCGTGTGAAATTTGAGCGTAATCAAAAATTTGTTCTCATGAAAATCGCAATTTTACACTTTTTTCGTTTTTAAACAATTACGCTCATCCAACAACGCGCCTGAAAAAGCGTTTGCGAAGCTTCCTAGTAAAAAAAAATGCTTGGCCATTGAACTTAGTTCATGGCCAAGTTGGCGTTTTTTTTTTTTTTTTTTTTACAAATTTTTGTATTTGTGGGGATATTACATCTTTTTGTTGTTTGTTTCCTATCAAGGCGTGAATGATGGACTTTGATTAATTTGTTAAGTTCAGAGTTGTTTTTTGACATTTTTGGGCCCACGGTCCCCCCCAAATTTGCCCCTTTGTGTTTTAAGCTCTACATATTTATAATGGTTGAGAGCATGTTCAATTTCAAGCTTGTACGAATTACTAAGCCTGAGTAATTATGCATTTTGATTTTCATTTTGATTTTCCCCGGTCCATATTGCCCGGTTTTGGTTTTGAAAGCTAAAGTGATTGCGCATGAGGGACATCTAAGTGTGGCCCAAGTTTTAAAGTTTTAAGAGGAACCGTTTTCTCTGTATAGCGTCTTATATTTATAAGAGTACGTATACCTAGCTTTTAATGATTTTGATTTTCTCCGGTACCCGTTACCCAATTTTGCTTTCCATATTCAAAAGTGATTAAGAATGAGAGATCCCCCCAAAATACAAAAATTTGTAAAAAAAAAAAAAAAACGGCAGCCAAGCTCTCCTTCCAAAGTCTTCGGCTGTGAATGCTGTGAGATATAGAAGTTGAGCCAAGCATTTCATTCTTTCTCCCTAGTTTCGCATTGAAAAGAAGTAAGATCATTTCGCCTGTTGACGAGCGCCAAGCCAACCATTTTCGTGGTAAAAAAGTTAAAATTTTAAACTCAAAATCATAAAAAATTACTCGGCCATTGACTTTTTAGAGTCCTCGTACCAAAATCAATAGCCAAGTAATTTTTTTATGATTTTGAGTTTAAAATTTTAACTTTTTTTACCACGAAAATGGTTGGCTTGGCGCTCGTCAACAGGCGAAATGATCTTACTTCTTTTCAATGCGAAACTAGGGAGAAAGAATGAAATGCTTGGCTCAACTTCTATATCTCACAGCATTCACAGCCGAAGACTTTGGAAGGAGAGCTTGGCTGCCGTTTTTTTTTTTTTTTTTACAAATTTTTGTATTTTGGGGGGATATCACATCTTTTTGTTGTTTGTTTCATATCAAGGCTTAAAATATGTGAAATACGTGTAAAGGTGGATACAGTGCCTTTAAAACAGATTGTCTAGAAACAAAGCTACCATCTTTTTTTTTGTTTACAATCTGTAGGCCTAGTTGGCAATATTCAATGTTTTTATTAAATTTAATATGGTTAATGTCGTCTTGGGTTTTTGTGTGAATGATTTGTGGACCGGACTATAACACATTGATACATAATTTTATTCAGCAATTAAAATATTAAAAATTGTAATAAATACAACATAACGTTTTTCCCAAAGTAAAGAGTGGTAGGGAACAGTGCGGGTGAAATATCGCTTGTCTCCTGGCGGATTATTATGTTTCATATTATTATGTACCAGAGGGATGGGGGTTGAAAAAATGTGATAAACGAAATGGGACTAGGCCGATTGGGTTAAAGCACATTAAAACATAATTTAATAACTTGAATAAAAATTCAATTTTGGTTTAGAGTTATCAATTATTCCAATTTTAGGGATGCTTTAGGGAGTGTTGGGGGTGGAATATCGCTTGCCTCTCGGCGAATGATTTTTCATATTAGTATGTACCATCATGCCAAATTTCATGATGATAACTCATTATGTGCCTTCCCAGCAAACACAAAAACTGTGCCCAGTACCAGGACAGTATCGTATTTTCCGGCTCAAGCAGTACTGGGCAGGTACCGTGTACATGGTACTGGGCCAGTAAAAAAGTGTCCTACCAACTTCCTATGCCAGCGGTGCCGGTCCGGTGTGGCCTTAGGTCCCGTCTGTATGGGGTTCGCGGCACCGGGGCGGAACGTCAGGGCCGGTACGTCGTCCGCGGCACAGGGCAGGCACGTCGTCCGCGGCACCGGCCCGGTACGTCGTCCGCGGCACCGGGCAGGCACGTCGTCCGCGGCACCGGCCCAGTATTAATATGTCCCTTTGTGCTTATAAGGGCCAGCATCTTTTGCCGCGACCTTCACGGTGTACATAGTCTGAATGCCCAGCATTAGATAGTCACTCGCCCGGCGTCTCGGGCGGTCGCGTGCCCAGCATCATATATGCATTCACTTTTGTAGCCACTACGGCTTCCACGGGCGCGCGCCCAGCATTAAAAAGGCACTCGCCCAGAACCATGTTTGAAGAAACGCTGGCGCTTTCTAATACAATAAGTGAACGAATTAAAAAATTAATAACTTTTGATTCAGAGGAGCTACTAATTTCATATTTTAGACCATCTGGGGAATTACAAGTACAAGTTAGTAGACAGAATATACACGAGATAAATTTTATTGCCATTAGTCGGATTCGAACACGAGATACCTTACCTTGCTCCACTGCCGCACGCCTTCACCACTCGGACACCACACCTATGAATAACTGAGTGCGTTAGCTGGCTTATATAAGCGTCTAGCCCTTGGTCGGGTTGTTCGAAACGTAACATGTGATTACGACTCAAAGTAATAATATGTTTTGTTCATTATTATTTTATTTCTGTTACTAATATGGTTATGGTGCGAACTTTAATTATCCTATTATTAATTTCATAGAAATGCTTCCACAAATACACTGGGAAAGTATATCGGATTTACAAAAAGACAATATTGTACTTATAAAGTAGGCCTATACAATAAACTTGTTTGTTTTAAATATTATATTTAAAATTTGTGAAGATACGACACTTAGCAGATTTTTTTTATCTAAATGGCTATGTCTACATGAATACTGAACAAGAAAAACCAAATAATAAAGGTCTATACTTGGATTACACAAAAAAAGAAGCATTATCCATAAGTAATTTCGTGTAGCAGTCAGACTATTATACTAGATGTGAAACCAAAATAAATAATGTGCAGGCCTGAATCTAAAAGCGTAATGTAAGGAAATATTATTTTAATCACTTTTTTAATTATACATAATGTGGGGCATACACAATGGAAGTGCCACAAAAGACTTGTATTAGTATAATATACCTTTTGTGAATGTGCCTAATTATTGCACATAATAATAATTCAATAATTGTTTTAATAATATTATGTTATTGTTTTATACTTTTAAGATAATTGGTCAAAGTTGGATGAGCGGAGCGAAGACTTCAATTTCATCGACCCCCCAATATATTAAGCTCGGGTGTTTCTTTTTTGGTTTGTTTGTTTTTTGCCTGTTTGTTAACTCTCTACCAGGCAAACGGCAAATCCGATCTTGATTGAAATTGGAGGGGACCTTCGAAATCTTTGAACTTAGAGGTGTATTGTTTTTGGGTACAATCGAAGAAATATTTCTCATGAATATCGTACTTTTACAATTTTTTTCGATTTTTAGTGCGATATTTTCGTGACATTTGGGCCGATTCTGACCAAACGGGTGGGGCTACAACGTTCATATTTCACATGTACATTAAGGTAATAGTGTTGTATTGCTTTTTAAAAGAAAAAGTTGATAAGAATAGCCAGAATCCATAGAATAAAGGTTTTAAAAACACCAACAATGCGTTCAAAAGGCACTTGATAAGTAAATAGATACCACGCAAACTAAAAACTTACAAAAAGCTCATCCATCAACGCGACGGGACTTAAGCGTTTTGCTAGTTAATTTAAATATGGCTTCCAAGTTTCTTTCTTGGCTGCAGGGTAATTTGATAAGTAGACATTGGAAAATATATTTTTTTAATTATATGTAGCTGTTATATGATAATATTATTTTAATAAACAAATGATTTGTAGAAAAAGTTATAAACAGTGTTCTAGAGGTTCAACTAGCAACCATTTATTCCTGTCAGTCGTCGTTCTAAATACTAAATTAGTATTTAGTATTCAAGATATACAGGAAGTCCAGTTTCAGCTTTTATAATAATAATAATAATAATAATAATAATAATAATAATAATAATAATAATAATAATAATAATAATAATAATAATAATAATAATAATAATCAATAATAATCAACAATCACAACAAATAGCAGATTAGTAAAGGTTTGTTCTGTGGTCCCGGTAGCTCAATTGGTAGAGCTATGGCACGTTAAGCCGGAGGTTCTGGGTTCGAACCCCAGTCGGGGCAAACTTTTTCGACAACTGCTATGAATCAATAATTAATAATAAAAATAACAATAAAAATAATTATTAATTATTATTATTATTAAATCGTAGCAATCGTCGTAAAAGTTTGCCCCGACTGGGGTTCGAACCCAGAACCTCCGGCTTAACGTGCCATAGCTCTACCAATTAATATTAATTAATAATAATAAATTTTAAATTATTTTAATAAATAAACAATAATTATAATCATCATCTACAATGTTGAGTACATTAAATCTATTTTGGTTATTTTTAGTACCACGATATTGATATTTCAAGGTAAGAGCAAAAACGGTCGAACCGTATTCATACGATATTAACGCAATGTGGCACATTAAAATTTTAAAAAAATAAATGAATAATAAGAAAGAAACAGACTTGTTAAAAGCATAATATTATTTCCCTTCCATGTGTAAGGAGTACTTATGGGAGAACCAACTACAAGTGCCGTGTTAGTTTCCCGTGCTTTAGGAAGGCTCTTCGCGGCACGAGATTTCTACAAAGATATCAAGTGTTTTAGCAAAATATTTGCTAGCATGCGTTGATACATGCCCGTTACCCGTCTGTACGGTTGACAGCAGTACCTCGCCAGTACGCGCCCCGCAGGATACGTTGATACATGCCCGTTACCCGTCTGTACGGTTGACAGCAGTGCCTCGCCAGTACGCGCCCTGCAGGATACGTTGATACGTGCCCGTTACCCGTCTGTACGATTGACAGCAGTGCCTCGCCAGTACGCGCCCTGCAGGACACGTTGATACATGCCCGTTACCCGTCTGTACGGTTGACAGCAGTGCCTCGCCAGTACGCGCCCTGCAGGACACGTTGATACGTGCCCGTTACCCGTCTGTACGGTTGACAGCAGTGCCTCGCCAGTACGCGCCCGGTATCGCACGTTGACACATGACCGTGAGTAGATTGTGATATTGGCAGCAGTACCTCGCCAGTACGCGCCCAGCAGGACAAAATGTTACATGCCCGTTACCTGGCACTCCCCCAGCACGAACAGTGCGTGCCCAGACCGTGCCCTGCACCACTGTGTTTGCTGGGTTCATGGTGAATGCTGGAAATCAAGGTTAAAATAATATAAATATAAGGGATGGGGGTTGAAAAAATGTGGTTTAGGAAATGAGAATAGGCCGATTGGGTTGAAACACATTAAAACATAATGTGAATAACTAATTTGAATAAAACATCAATTTTAGATTAGAGCTATAAATTATTCCAGTTTTAGGGGGTGTTGGGGGTGTAATATCACTTAATTGCCTCTCGGCGGATTTTTTTCATATTATTATGTACCATCATGTCAAATTTCATGATGATAACTCATTAGGTGCCTTCGTGGTGAATGCTGGAAATCAAGGTAAAAATAATATAAACTATTAGGGATGGGGGTTGACAAAATGTGGTTTATATAATGAGAATAGACCGATTGGGTTAAAACAATAAGAACATAATTTTAATAACTAATTTGACTAAAAATTCAATTTTGGGTTAGAGCTATGAATTATTTTAATTTTAGGGGATGATTTAGGGGGTGTTGGGGGTAGAATATTGCTTGTCTCTCGGCGGAAGTTTGTGAGTCTGAGGTACATCTAAGTGTGGTCCAAGTTTCATAGTTCTAAGATGTACCGTTTTCTCTGTAGGCTCTTATTCCTCTCTGGCAGAATCCACTACCCCCCCCCCCCCAACCAACCAACCAACCAACCAACCAACCAGCCAGCCGGACGATTATCGTCGATATTTACGCACTTTTTTAACACAGAACGGGTTATCGGATCGGGCTGATTTTTTTTTTGGTATGTCATGGACCACATATTAGGTCATATACCGAGTTTCAAGATTGTAAATCTTTCGGGACGGCGTGTGCAGATGGCTGACAAACCCCCCAACTCGGGTAGGAGTAAACAGGGCCTCGAGTTCGTCATCGCCTAAGCAGTCGCATGCGCTTGGCTGCGGCCGGGCACCGGCCGGGCACCGAATCAGAGTCGAGCGCTAAGCGCTCGACTCTGATTCGCGAGGTCCCGGATACAAATCCAGTCAAGACCGGCAATCCTGACCGAAGGTTCTTTCCGAGGTTTTTTTCAAGCGTTAAGGCAAATGCAAGGGATTGATTCCTCTTAAAACAGCCCTCGGACATCCCTTCACAATTTCCTATCCGCACATACCTAGTTCACCTGAAGAGGGGCTAATTGCACCCTAAAACAGGTTTCCCACGTAAAAAAAAAAATGCGAATGCAAGGGATTGAGTCCTCTTAAATAGTCCTCGGACATCCCTTCCCAATTGTCCTATCCGCAATATACCTAGTTAGTCCTGAAGAGGGTCACACCGGTTAAATCTTATGTGTATACCCTACAGCGGGCATCCTACAAAAATTTATTTATTTTGGCTGCGGGCGACGACCGTCGCCCTAATTGGCAAAGATTTTACTTTAGGGTTTTGGCCGAAACTGGTCGAAAGTCCGTCCGATACGTCCACTGAATCTCCTGAAGGACTTTCGGGGAACCTTCGGCGAGCTCGTGAGGCGGTCCCTGATGTAGCCTCTGTATAGTGCGAGAGGGTATAGTAGCGAGCTTCCTCATACCATGGAGTTTGAGTACAGTACTACAGTACTATTTAAACTTCATGCTCATACCAGAGTCGATAAGGAAGTTTCCCCGTGAAACTTCTTTATCGACTATGCTCATACATAGGCTTGCTAATACCACCAGTGTGGAGGTCTAGAAGACCTTGAAATGACTGACAACTTGGTCTATACAATTAAGTTTTATAAGGCGCTGTGAGTTTGTTAAAATTTGCCTAGAGACAAAATCTGTTTTCAACAAAAAGAAGACAGATAAAATTTTAGTTTTAAACCTACACAGATTTTTTTCCAAATTACAAGTTACCATCTAAATAATCAGGATGTGTTACCACATTCAATTTACACTCGTTTAGGCCACCATCAAACACACACGCCATATTTCCATCTTGGCAGAGAGAAAATAAAAACAGCTATCATCATGATGATTTGGATTTTCGTCGGCGTTGTAATCGCGACTACAATGTTCCTTATGGTCATGGTAAGTTCAGGGATTAATAATTTATGTATTAAAGAAACACCAGTAATGTAGTAAACCAATAGAGGATGGCTGATCACAATTGTTGACTGTTTATCCTTGTTTAGGAGACCACTCCATTCTTTCCACTTGTCATGTAGGCCTATTTTGTACATTTCTGTCCTGTCTGGGCTAGGGTAGTATTTGGCACAAATGTATCTGCTGATATCATCAACTGTCAAGTCCAGCCAGCTACCTTCTCATTGGTTGACCTGTTAGTGCGGGAGTACCTAGACCTAGCTACCTAATTTATTTTGAAGTCCTACCCCTTACGCCCGCTCTGTGCCTTTCCTCCCTCCTCCCCCCCACATGAGTGGCGCCTCATAGTAGGCCTATGACCCTTGATATACACCATAGTGAACTAGAGTTATTCATACTTATCTAGGCCTGAGTTTTAAGCCTAGGGCCTATCTACGCAGGTCTACTAGGCCTAGGTCCTATAGGGTCTAGGGCCTATGTGCTTTCTGTGCAACAGGCATGAATTTAAAAAAAAAACTTAGTTCACAGCCCAATCCCCAACCAAATGATCATGACTAAGGAAAAGGGCTATAGGTATTAGATTAACGCGGGGGCTGCTGCCAACTGGCTACAGGTTTTGGTTACAATCAGAAGTGAGCAGAACGAATGTGAGCATGCGCAGTACCTACCAACAAACCATCCCGTGATTACAGTCGGCAGTTTAGAACTTTCTCTATCCAGGCTCCGATCAGTGACTGACTCGGACTGCGGTACCCGTGTAAGCCTACCGACCTAGGGTAGGCGGAGGCCTATGTAAATAGCCTTATCTAATGTGATAAAACATGCTAATATGATTGTATTTATTTTCAGTACCAACATAACAGGGATGAACTGAGAACTCAGGTGAGTCATAGCCATGGGCTACCAGTAGGCCTACTCATAATTATTTTCATAAAATTAAACGTAGGCCCTATGCGTTAAATGTCGTGTTAAAAATCTTTTCGGTATTCTTGTTCATTATCAGGACCCCCCGAAAAATAGGTTAGTGGGGGGCATGAAGCGCGTTGCCGTGGTCAGCTAGGCACCCCCCCCCCCCTCCCGGGCCCACCACTTACCTACTTTTCGGGGGTCCCGATAATGAACAAGTAGGCTACCCTCTTTTCATGCCGTTTGTAAAAAAAAATCATTCATCGTGCGCTTTTTAAAAAATCCCCCGTCTGGGCCCGGGGTAGAATTGGCCCAGAGCATGGCTCTGCTAATCGTAAAAGGCGATTCAAGAGAAAAAGTCCACATCGCAAACATCAGCTGGTAAGCGGGGAGTACATTACTCCCCGAACCTAGAGGCGAGCTCTGGCAATCGTCGTCGGGGACCTTGCCCCCTTCCCTTGACGACCCCCCGGCGACGATGACAATGACACAACGATCGATGACAATGATGATGACGACCGCGACGTGAGAAACCCCCCTTCCTCCCCTTGCCCGTGGCTGGTTCTGACCAGCATGGGCCCCTCCTCCTCCCCCCCCCCCTTAGGCTAGAGTGGTGCATTATGACCTAACGGTTGACGCGTCCTTAATCCAAATAAACCAAACAAATCAGAAAATAATTTCTCCTTAGGCCTAGACCTAGTCCCTTCTAGGGTGGAAGACAAAAGTGTGTTAAAAAATATTTAAAAAATCATCGTTCGAATTTAAAATATTTACCTAGCTCAGTGCGTCCCTAGGAGATATTATTGTGGTCTATCTATAGATATTATTGGTCTAAAGACTGAAATTCGTGATAAAATCGAACTAAAGCCGATTCTAATTTACTCCTCCTAATCAGACCGTAAGGAAATGACGTTACTCGAATACCGTATCGAACAATTGATATTATTAAAAGTTCGAATATCGAATTTCTGAATATTTTTTCACCAAATAGTAGGGCCTATAACGATTAAGCCCTAGGCATCCTACCGTATTTACTCGATTGCCGTTTGCACATAAATTGAAAGGCATAAAACTTGGATGCGACCAACAATCGCGTGCAAATTGTTTAAATCGTTTTTTTATAACTTGATTTTCAAAAGAGTACGGTAATAGTATTCATTCATTTTTTGATTTGTTAACCTCTGCTGACCTTGGTAAAACATTAAGAAATACTGTACAATTGCATAGTCGTAGCTAGATTGTAACAGGCGAAGAAAAAAGTTGACAAACTCGTGCTGGCCTTCCGAACCATGGTGGAGGTGCCGGGTCTCGTGCCGGCCTTCCGAACCATGGTGGAGGTGCCGGGTCTCGTGCCGGCCTTCCGAACCATGGTGGAGGTGCCGGGTCTCGTGCCGGCCTTCCGAACCATGGTGGAGGTGCCGGGTCTCGTGCCGGCCTTCCGAACCATGGTGGAGGTGCCGGGTCAAATTCGAAACTCGAATCGAATACTGTAGAATGACAACTATTTTCGAATATTATTGTAATTTCGAACATTCTCACACCCTTAGTTACTAGAGCCATGTACCTGTACTGGTACTCCGTGAGATGGTCTGAATAGATAAGTAATCAGAGTAGGCTGACCAGCGAACATACCTCAATCAGGATTACCAGTGGTGGGTGGGGGCATTCCGTGAGCTAGTACTATCATTATCGGCCTAAAATATCATCTGCATATTTCCTATATTTTAGCGAAGCCCATAAATGTAGTAGCTATATATCATTTTTTTTAAACAAAGGAAACATTTTTTTAACAAATAAAAATATAATTCAAAATTTTAACCTAGGCCTATTGGAAAAATTTGAGGTGGTAGGCCTTATGTGACAGCAAGCACAAAAACAACAATAAATACATGACTCAATACAATATAATATTTATAAAGTCTTTACATTCCAATAACATGACTGTGTTCTGTGATGAAATATTTTATTTTTCAGTTCCTTACTGTCAATACACTAAATAACCAGGATTTAGACCTACTACTAAAGCCGAAGGTTATAGACACCCAGGACAATCTCAACGCAAAACTCTGGAAGCTCGCTCAGCAACTAAAAGAAAAGGAGATATTGGTAAATGCTATACCCCTACCCTAACATTTTATAATATCACAGGCGTATACAAGGTTATTTTTTATTTGTTAAATAAATGTTTCCATTAGTTTTGAGTGTGCAAAATTCATAGCATGGTATTTATAACTTAATGTACGTAGGCCAACCAACACATGTTTTTAATTTTTTTTACAGTTGCTTATAATAAATCTACTGTAGGGACAACTTTCCAGATTTCATGTACCTATTGCTTTCTTGAAAACTATTCAGTTTAAGCTTATTCTTGAACAAATTGATCAATGTTTGCCAACTGCTGCTAATGTAGCCTATCATATTAGGCTATGCCCTCTTAAGTTTAGTAGTAGTGATGCTCCTTGACATTAAACCTTCTTTGCTTAGCCTTTATTACGGGAGTGGCGAAGTAAGGAATCAACTATAAGCGATTTCACCTTTTTATGTCGACTAAAGGTTTTTATCAGTCGTTAATGCGAATAAAAGGGATTGGAGGTCCTTCTTAAATCAGCCCCGGGCATCCATTCCAATAATTTGTCTTCCGCAACGGACAATTTGGCTCGACGATGAGACGCTTCGGCTTCGGGAGTTCCCAGATTCAAATACCGTCAGGACCGGCAATCCTGACTGAAATTTTTTTCCGAGGTTTTCCTCAGTCATTAATGCAAGGAATTGAGTACTCTTAAACAGCCCTCGGACATCCATTTACAATAATTTGTCCAATCAGCAATATAGGCCTACCTACATAGTTATAGACACCTGGGCCCGGATCCAAAACAGGAATTAACCAAAACGGAATTAATGTTAGGAGTAAGCTGTTCTAAACTCCCATTTCGGTATGCCTACAAAATGACAGTTATGCATTTTCGGAGTTATTTACTAAAAATTACTTTTTTTGGGTAATTGTCCTAGTTTAAACAACTCGAATCGAGTACCTGAAGAGGCACCGACATGCACCGTGGCATGCTTCCACACAAAATACTATTTACTTTAGTATCGCTAATAAAAGAAGCGTCCTCCCTGGCATCCCAAAGTGTATTATGTACAAGGTTGTACTTCGTAGGCGAAGATCTCCGGGTGGAGCCATTTCGGTATGCCGTGAAGGCAGGAAGTGCGAGCACGTAGCTACATTTCGCACCAAACAAGAAGTCTAAAGCCAAGTTTTCACCTGGGTAATTGTATTGTTCAAGGTTACTACTTCGGTGGCGAGGATCTCCGAGGTGGAGCAGCGTATCGCCCGAGTGAAGGCCGAGGAGTGCGAGCAACGAGCTACAAGTTCGCACCAACAAGAAGGTGCTAGACGAGCTCAAGATGGAACTGGCTCTCACCGAGCTGGAATGCAAGAACTTGCAGGAACAGATTCGAGTGATCTCCTTGCGCCGTGAGGAGCTCAAGAACGAAGTCGCCATGGTAACATTAACTAGATTTCCTACTTGATATCAGGTACAAAACCTGCATGTGTGTATATGCTATGACCTGATCTTACCTTTTTTTTATTTATCTTGACCAATAGAAACTGTTATTCCCTTTTATTCTGACGTTCAAAAAACTATTGCTAAAGAAATGGCATCCCAATTTTAAGTTGGAAGTGTCACCTTAAATGTCTTTGCAATATTTGCTTTCCAACTTAAGCGTATTTAATCATAGGTTCTTGGAGCTGCGTCCATCTTTAATTTTACCTTTCATCGCAGCCATCTCGGCCATCTTGTAGGTCTTCATGATGAAAAGATACATAGCTTGAGTGCACAGTACTATCTAGGAAGGAGGAAGGACGTGGGAAACGAACAATGTGCATGTCATGACCTGATCTTCACCTTTTCGATCCATCTTGACCTGCGACCTATTTAATTTAATTTTGGCGTTCAGTAAAGTATACATTCATACATTTATTTCGACAAGATTTGCTTCCTTAGTTAGGAGTTATGCTCGCGGAGTGGTGGCTATAAGGATTCAATGTTTTACTATATTGAACACTCCTAGAGTGGCGGCTATATTGGATTGACCTCTCAGCGTCCTCAGAGGTCAAATCTGACTTCCATCCACTTCCAAATATAAACAATATAGTATCCATTCTAGAAAAAATTAAATGCCTATCTATAAGTGCACTTTTGGAGAGGAGTGTTTGGACTAGGCCTATGCTGCAACTGATAACGTAAGCAGCCCAAGCAGGGCTTCCTCTCATGTATGGGTTCGTGATTTCCGTATCTTCAACATTGGTAAAGAAACATTTGAATTCTCGGAAAGGGTTGTATCATTGAGTTTGGTAGATGGCCGAATGGCTATAGGTTAATGAGTTAACAAAAGAACAGGGTCATAATTGGCACCTATCAAATGTCATTCGTTCAGTCAAAAATCATCCAACGTGTATGAAACTGACATCGTGCTGTCAAGCAAGTTCATATGAACCCTATTTTTAATGGTTGTATCCACCAGTTCCATAATAATAATATGAATCGCTACCGGCCTGCCTATAGCTCTATACCGCATGTTATGCTGTATGCTCTTCACCGCCTTAAAGCGAAAGTAAAAAACCGCGCAATTTTACTGGCTCTTTATAGACAGATGGAGGCTCCATAACTTACAGTAGGTACCGTAACAACAGTGTTCATTTAATATGTACCATTTCGTATCAGTTGTTAATTAATTAAATTATATTTGTAGCACTCGTATTAAATACATTCAAAATTTCAAAATTTCCAATTTTCAAAATCTATCAATTACGATTGTTCTAGGCGAATAAGGAATAATTATTAATATTTTAGAATAAAGTAATAAGTAATTTGTAACGTTTTTGTAAAAGATTTTTTAATAAAGGGAAATAAAAGGTTTTCACCATTCGTCGAAAAGGCGAATGCTGGGATTGAATTTTGTAAAATGACCCTTTTGAACATTGATCTCAATAGCTCGTGCACCCCTCGGTATACTTCTCGATATAATTCCTATGTGCATGTCACTCTGTTTTTATGTGAAAGGTAATTGCCACGTTTTTTCTCTTACAGCAACAGAAGCTATTCAGCAACGCCATGAACAATTTAGTTACAGATTTCAATTTTATCCGTGACGACCAGGCCGGTACGTGTTTTGCCCACTCTCATTTGTTAACACATTGCCAGCTGGTTGTTCTCATACGTATTCGTGTAAAACTGTTGTCGCTCTTGCAGATTGCGGAAAGACAGTCGGATCTGAGGACGACCCTGGAGCAGCTGCTCGCGGAGGCATGTTCTTCGGACGACCCGGCCAAGATGGCGCCTCGCTTCGCGACCTCTCCAGCTGACAAGTACGACGTGTTCCCCGCTGCAACATCGTTCTCCGCGCCCGAAGTGGCATCCTCGTCCTTCACGTCCGCATCCACTCCCCCACCATGCCCAGAGTCCTGCTCCAGCCATGAACATCCCTACGACATCCACGTTCAGAGAACCCTTGTCAAGGGCGCAGTCGAGGTATAGCTTATTTGGTTATGTTGTTGATATTATATCAAGGACTTTTTTCAAATATTCCCTAGTAAAAATTTCAGTTGACCGTTTGATCTGGAATGCTAAAGGCCAATATCAACGAGCAGTCAATA
>JAMZAV010003132.1:0-149788 GCA_024449915.1 Sweltsa coloradensis
ATGAACGGATTGTCCTAGGATATGGCTAGGTTATTTCATCATTTTATTGTAGGACCCCAGGATTGTAGGCCTAGCCTAGGTCTAGCTTCGGCTGCCTGGGCCTAGGCTAGGCCTAGTCGTAGGTCTACCCTAACCTAGCTAGGCCTAGGCATTTTTATTAGCTAAGCCCAGTAGCTAGGATACTAGCCTAGGCCTAGTCTTTCCCTAGCTACATAACCAAATGCTCTTTCGAAATAATGGATCTTAACGTTTTTCTGTTATCGAAGAGGCTAGCCCTAGCCTAGGCAATGCTGCTTTTGACAGTTCATTCTAGGTTATGGTTGCCCTAGTGCGACAACCGTCGACCGACCGCACAATGTCATGATGTCATTTTATTTAATTCATTTTTATTTTCATATTGTATTGCATGCTGATGCATTTGAAGAGAGTTTTGGGCAAGCTAAGGCTGCCAAGACTTTGTTTATGAAAAGGCAGTGGGGGCGCTTTTTCGATGGAAGAGTGCCGGCCCGCCTACCCATGGTCAATTTTTAAACAAACCCAAAGCTGATATTAAGGGAAAAGTAGGTTAGGGGGAGTGGGGGAGGGGGCGCGAAGCGCGTAGGCCTATGTCCTATGTTTTAATAATAATAATAATAATAATAATAATAATAATAATAATAATAATAATAATTCACAAGTTATGCTTTCGCGACCCGATATAATTGAAGAGAAATTATAACATTGACGGGATGTTTTCGTCGCGTGGTGGTGGTGAATAACTTACATTATTTCTTGATTTTCCCGACGTAGCGTCCTCACTGTGGAAGACAATGTCTTCCACAGTGAGGACGTGACGGAAATCAAGAATAATGTAAGTTATTCACCACCACGACGCGACGAAACATCCCGTCAATGTTATAATTTCTCTTCAATAATAATAATAATAATAATAATAATAATAATAATAATAATACGGAGTGTATATTCTTACGGCAGGACGTAATAATTGTTAAAAATTATTTACTACTTTTAGGCCTACATGCAGTTTTGAAAAAGTTTTGACTTGCGTCAAGTCAAAACGATGATGCGTTTACATGATACAGATCTCAAAACGTTCTCAAACTAGGCTAGGGGTACTTATTATTTAGTTCACTTATTTCCCGGTAGACAGCACAATAAATTCCAATGTTTTCTAAAGAAGAAAATTTATAATTATATTGCGTATAACATAAGTATAACTTCGTTAGATGACCAAAAACATTTGCCGTAACATTTAGAACATAATTCGGTACTTGTTCATTAACGGGACCCCCCTCCAAAAAATGTAAAAATTAAGTAAAAACATTTCATTAGTCAATCATAACTACTACATCTACTTCATCTGAGTTTCAGGAGGTCAGGAAAACACAATTATTTTGAACAAAGCCTCGAAAACATCCTTTCCGGCTACATACTTTGCGCCAGGAGTGACACGGCCTACGCCAACAAACTCCTCTTACAAAACCTTTAACGTCGCTATCTTAAATTTAAAGGACTGTCAATGGAAAAGTACTTTCGTTAAAAATCGGGACGTTAAAGGTTTTGACGGTTCATTTGGTGTCCGTTAACGTCAATGTCAGCTGCACGGCGACGACTGCTCTCATGTAGGCCTACGCGTTCCAATGGACTGTAGGCCTACTCGCCTGAGTCACGTTGAACGTGTGAGTCAAGTTCACTGTCAGAGTCATATTCAACTCCTCGCAAGTTGTAATTATTTATTGTAAACAGAAATAAGTAAAAAAAATGACGATGAGGGGGACCAATTAACAAAATATTGAGGGGGGTCCCGTTAATGAACAAGTACCCATAATTCAGAATAACAAGATTCTTAACTTGCTTTTAGCAAACATAACCTCAAATTGCAACGCAACAAGCGTTTTGGTTGCAGCCAGAGGCAGTGGCGGCCCGACCATACAAATTCGGGGCCATGGCCCCGCGGGAAATAGGTGGGTGGGTGGTCAGCTCAGGGTGTATGGGGGTGGGGGGTGGGGGTGGACGTAAGTAGGCCAATTAATCATTGAGTGTTTGCTATATAAATATGAGCTATAAAAGAAATAGTATCGTGCCTGTATGATGAAAACTTCCCGAATAAGCCAATACTCGTGTCAGATGGGAATGTAATTGTGATGGTTTTAAAATGCGCGCTCAAAAGATCGTGCCAAATAAACTGATTAGGTACAAGGTCTCCCAAACGCGCGGTACCATCAAGAATCTAATATTTTTTCTGTAACCACTACTACCAGTGGTGCCCGGTGGGTATGGGTGTCCGCAAGGGGTGGGGGCAGGTGCCCCCCCCCCCTGGTTTTGCTTCCAAGATCCCTAGCCAAGCTTTTAACATTTGATAGTCCTATTTTCTTCGGTTTCTTCTTGAGCCAACATTTTTGTTAAAAACGAAATGCATGAATTAGCTTTATACTCAAGCAAGACCCAACCCCAATCGAGCTCAAAGACGAGACCTTCCAGGACATTAGCGCCCACTCCACGGGAGCAGGTAGCGGCCGCTCCAGTAGCCTGGGGGGGGGGAGAGGCAAAGAAAGTTATTATTGAGAAAATAATATGAGATAGGATAAAAGAAAAAAACACGACAATGCGAAAGAGGGTGTCACTGTAATGGGAATTAATACAAGAAAACCATACCAATGTTTATATATGAACCTATATATTAGGCCTTCTTGCGTAGACACAGGACAAAGTGTAATACACTGATTTGTGTTAGCACTGTGGTAAGACAATTAACGAAAATAATTAAACACATTAAAAATAGAAAATTACAACTCCCCTAAAAATATAAATATTATTGTAAGGCGCCTACTAATTATAATAAAAATCAAGACATATCCAACTATTGCTATCTCCGATGAAATAAAATAAATGTACAGGTAAATCAACTCCACTCTATTATTTATATGCATATATTATTTTAGAATAGTTTAGATGTGAATTAGAAAATTCCTTGCATTTTTATATAAATTAACATTAAAAATTGAGAAGGGTAGATAGATACGTCGCCTAAATATCCTGGTAATGTCAATTTGACTGCACAAAAACTACATAATTTTGATGTTGCCTTTAGCCCACTACTTTTTTTCTAAAACGCACCAAATGCACTCTAAAAACATGATTTAAAAATTTTCGCCTGCGGCGCTATTGTTTTATTTTGCCCATCCCAGACAAGATTCTTGTGGACGCCCTTGCCGGTGGGTATGTTTAGTTTGCCACGGCGTATCCAAGGGCTCGCCTGAAAACGTGTTTTAGGACACCATAATTGGGTGCATGGGCGCCCGCAGAAGGGGGTGCTCCCCTCTGTCCCCGAGCAAGCAGAAGTGCTAATTAGTCCTCATTTGATGTGTGGATTTATTATTAAACTTTTACTACAGTCGATTTCTTTACTGATGAACTTTGTTAAATTTAATAGTTGCCAATTTTCTGCAAGATAAGTAGCTTATTGTGTCTTTTACCTGCAATAGTTTTGAAAAGAATACCACTCCATGGATTAATGCCAGTTTTGACCGTCACAATAAAAGGCTTGTAAAGGCGAAGATGTGAGGTAGGGGAAAGTCAGATTATGTCAGTGGACAAAAAAGCTAATAACCGCCCACCTCAATGTTGAGAATCTGTAGCTTTTGACTAAAGGACAAAAAATGGGGGGGGGGGGGCAATATTTTGAAGGTTTCCTTTTGGTGGTTTTCTAGTTTCGAGTATCGACTGCACAAAAATTGCATAATTTTGGTATTGTATTCAGCTCACTACTTTTTTCTAAAACCCACCAAACGCATTCTAAAAACCTGATTTTCAAAATTTTCGCCTGCGGCGCTATTGTTGGGGGGCTCTGCCCCCCAAACCCCCTGTGCTTGCCCAACGAAAGTACAAATTGTAGCTTTTACCCCCCCCTGACAAAATTCCTGCGAGCGCCCATGCGTGGGTGGGTGTAAAACTATAAAGTTGGCCCCGCGGGGTTTCAGGGGTTCAAGCCGCCACTGGCCAGAGGTGTATACATGACAGTTTTCAAAACTAGTTTTCAAGTCACCTCTACTAGCAAACAGGGGTGACTTGAACCGATCCAAACCCACATTCGAAGTGCATGCAGTTTTGAAAACTCAAAACGTTTTGAAATCGTTTTCAAACCTGCATGTAAACGTAGTTTAATCGTTACGGCAGAACGTAAGAATTACCGGTACTAAAAAATATTCTTACGTTGACCGGTGATAGTAGAAGTAGACCTAAGTAAGCAAAGTTGTAGTTGATGAATTGTAATCACTCTGAATTCTGAACCACATAACCAACAGACTGACAGACAGGCTACAGACGTTCAACCAGTTCACTAGTTAGGCCTAACCTTCGATCACAGGTCGGTGTGGCAGGATGGGAGTGGGTTTGACTTCTGCGTGAGGGAGGGTTCGTTGGTTCAAATCTCCGTCGAGGTGTTTTTTTCATTCTATTCTTTATGTTTATGATGAAATTACTTTTCGGTTGAGAGTCCTTTATATTTTAAATAGGCTAGAAACGTTAAAAGGTTAGGAGTTTTTTGTTTTATTGAATAGGCCCCTAGATGTCCGCATCGAACATAAGAACACAATTTCCTATCAGAGGCCCTACTTTCTTTTCCCTATAGGCCTAAACGTTATTTAGAATTTAGTCACTGTTAAATGGCGGCCGTAGCGACAACCTTACAGACTCAGGACGGTAGGCCTAACGATACCTAATTCCAATGAGAGCACAGACCGTAAGAAGACCCTTCTCTATTAAATTTGCACTAGTGGATTACATTATCCGTTGCAAATAGAGACTAAATTTAAATAAATAACTTTTAGCAAATCTTACGTTCTGCCGTAAGAATAATTTTAAACATGTAATTTTTAACAATTCTTATGGTCTGCCGTAAGAATACCTATACACGGCGATAATTATAATATATGGGAAATATTGTAAAACATATGCACTTCGTGCCCCCCCCCCCCCGCTCCTAACCTACTTTTCCCCTTATGTCCATACCAACCGAAAAAGTATCGTCTTGACGAGGCACGCGTTCCAGGAACTTTGGTGAGAAAGCGTTCCTTTTTCTTAGATCAGGAACTTGTTATGTCAAAGTTTCTATTTCTTGGAAACTTAAGTTAACAAAAGTCTTAACGTTCCTTTAAAAGTTCCTTTCGCCGTCCGTCGCCCATAGTAATCCCATCGAATTCCAGTACCTACTTGATATTGTAAACTGCAGTACTGGTATGAAAAATATCTTGTGACATCTTGTGTTTTCGAAAATGGCGCCACCCTCGCCAGATGGCCTGGGACTCACTTTAATAAATAAAAGTAGGCCTAATGATAAATTAACTCCATCACAATTATTATTTATTATTAGTATAGTATTTAAATCAGTGATGGTAGGTTACCGGTATAAGGAACGTGAAAGGAACTAAGTTCATTTTTTTAAGGAACGAGGAAAGTCTCGGTTCCTTTTTAGGCAGAAGTAACTTTTTAAAGTTCCTTTTTTGGGAGAACGTGCTCAAGACTGATAATGAAAGGGATAGCTAAATAGCCTAGGTAGAATTGGGCCTAAAAGGAATTGGACCTAAAAAGGCAGCTCCTCAACAAGTGGCCTAAAAAAGGTGACAGTAATTATGAACAATGCCGTATCATATTGTTTCCGAATATTCCTCCATAAAATTCTCGTTGGTAGGCTACATTCCAATGCACAATTTTGCTCCCTACATTTTTTCTTTCCGATCAATAGCCTAGGCCTACCATAGCCTACAAATAAGATCAAAGTTTAAAAAGTACCCCTGATGTTACCCCAGAGTGGTTTACAAAATCAATGTGATATTTGAACAAAAAGGCTAATTCCTATGAACTAACCCAATCCACAATCAATACAATAATAATATCAATATAATCATAGACCGAAAATAGGTACCTACTCGGCTGGCTTATGCAAGTGTCTTTTAATGTTATTAAAGCTGCCTCTTTCAGTTTCCTTTTCTTCCAACATGGTTCATTCAGCAAATGGCAAGATTGCATGTAAAATCTAATTATAAACCTTTTCCAATGCATGTGTTACCAGTTTGAATGACATCCGACTTTAGGATGTTTTTGTCTGGTTTTGGTCTAGGTGGTTCGTTATATTTTAGCCCTATGGCCTAAAACGCTATTTTAGGACGCGATTAACAGGCGCCAACAAGTAATACTACCCGAGCTCGCAATTCAAATCTTGCAAAAATTATATTTGAGGAAGCCTTACAACCAATAATGTAACTCGCAAGTACCAAATTGACACTCCCAAAATGCGAGCTTGGGGGATGAGTGTATACTGGACATTTTGATTGAATCATGCATAACTTTCCAATAATAATGTGTAAGCGTAAGCTCTGTAACCTGTAATGAGTCGATTCACGGTACGTCTTCTACATCCCCCCGCCCCAACCCAACGCCATCCCCTTGCTAGTTGGAACTGGCAAACCAAAACCAAAAACTTGCAACACATTTTTCTCTTAGCGCGGCGGCGAGAAAGTCAATTAACTATACATGATAGTCACTAGTTCCTACTGAAAACTGAAAAGTGAGAACACTGAACAACCATTCTCTTTTGAAGAGCTGCCTAAGGTAAGGCACCCCATGAGTCATCGTTAATATTATTTAATGTATTTTGTTCGGCAACTCTTTTTCGCAGTAGCCCTAAACAAATATATACAATCATATATATTTTGTCTGAAACTGAAAGTGTAGTGTGTACAAATGTTCCACAGGGGCCCGGAACGTCAAAAGCCCGGGGTGCGATCGCACCCCAGCACCCCCTGCCAGTCCGCGCCTGGGTCGCGACCCAGTCCCCGGGTCGCCATGTGTTCGATGCCGGGTCGTAGAGTCCCACCAAAGATTGGTTCCACATCTAACTTCTAGAAAGAAATACTATTGTGTCAGTCACGTACAGACAGGCTCAATAAATACCAATTTTGTTTTCCCTTTGATGAGCCTGTCAATACTTGAGAACCGTCGGGTTTGGCGCCGCAAACATGTCTTTCTTCACAAAGCGACGGAAATGGTGGTCATTTGTATGTGACGGGGTGAATGGGAGAGAGATTAGCTACATCCCCATCCCTGTGTTGTGGCCTGTCTCTTGATTTCAGATTTCAGCGTAAATAAGGAATGGGTTGTGGTTGGGGGAGGGGGGGTTTGTTGTTACATGCCACCAGTGTTCCCTTGCAGTTGACATTGTGCTTGCAGACTGAGACAGTGTTGTCAATATGGAGCGATTTTTAAAACGCAGTGCGAATATTTCTACGTACTAACAGTAGTGACAGCGTTTGTGTTAGTGCCAGTGAACCAGGTCCATCTCGTGCGAAACAAAGGATTGAATCTACAGTGGTCGAACAAACAACCAAGAAGAAGAAGGCTTGGATTCGTCAATATTCAAAAGATTTTTTAAAATTTGGTTTTACAGACTGTTCAAAGCCACATGAAAATTCAAAACCGCAATGTGTTATCTGCTTTGAAGTTCTTTCGCCAGAAAGTTTAAAGATTTAGATCCTCTCACAAGCATTTGCTCCTGCACACGGAAGTAAGGTGGCTCTCGAGGGGGAAAACTCTCTCGCGAGTTTTCGAGCTCCAAGAAGAAATTAAACAATTTTGTAATAACAAGAAGCCAGTATATGCAGCACTTTTTGAAATCGACGAGTGGGTTTTGAAATTCGCATATTTAGTAGATATGTTTGCACATTTGAATGAACTTAATTTAAAATTGCAAGGCAAAAACAACAATGTGTTTATTCTTACAGAGAAGATTGGAACTTTTATAAAATCAGTTTCACTGTGGCTAGTGCGCGTGGACAAAAATCCACCTAATTTCAGTATGTTTCCAATTTTCAACGAAAGAATGGTTGAAATAGAAGAATCCAATATATTGTATTTGAATATGCAGGAAAGAGTTCTGCAATCAATTAAAAATCATCTGCAAAACTTGAAAACAAAACTAGAACAATATTTTACTGTGGGGCACTTCCAAACCATTGAGAGTATGCTATGGGTGCATAACCCCTATCTACTGACAAGTGTAAGTGACATTTCAAAAGCTGGTTTGAGTGATAAGGAAGAGGAAGAGATAATAGGTTTGCAAAACGACTTGTCACTGAAAAGAGAGTTCAAGAGTTTGTCCTCATCGGCATTTTGGCGCGATCGAGTTTCCGAACATTAGTGCTAGGGCAGTTTTGTTTTTACTACCGTTTTCCACGACCTACCTGTGCAAATTGGGGTTTTCAACACTAACAAAACTCAAGACAAAAGATAGGAACCGTCTCTAAACTAGTTCCAGTATGAGAGTTGCACTGTCGACTGCAGATCCTAATTGAAACGAGCTGACTGAGAATCATCAAGCCCACCCATCCCACTAAACCTGGCTGATGGACTTTCATGGTAAGCTTGTTTTTTTTTTATTTACCATGACATGTAAAACGAATTAAAATCTGTATAATTTTCTCATTATACAACCTATAATAATAATTATTATACATTGTTGTAGCACGCATTTCAATTATTCTATTCTTTCTAAAAAAGACTATTAAAACATGTTTAGTTAAGCCGGGTCGTTAATAGTAGGAGCATGATTAAACCGGGTCGCCATATTTTAAGTTTGGGAAACGCTGGGCTATAAAGTACTTAAGGAAAAAACCGCCTTGCGAGGCTACGCTCACCACCTTCCCCCCACCTCTAAATAGGGGTGGAGACACTACGTAGCACTGAGGGACGGTAGTTTCCTCGCGTCTGAGAAAGGAAGCGGAGCTTCCGAAAATTTACGCACTTTTGGTAGGGCCTATGTGTTTTTTATTTCTGACTGTGGTTATTGTTTGTGTGTTTGTGTTTTTTATTAATACACGTAGTGTTGTTACTTGTTTCGTCTTGCCTCCCCCTTGGAAAATATCCTGCCGGCGCCCATGAACAACACAAAATGGACTGTTCTGGCTTGTTTGAGTAGTTCTGAAAGTTTGAGGTGACAATATATTAGGCCTATTGTAAACTGACAATATGTGGATCTTCTCAATTTTATAAATTGTCTACCAAAGCACACTAAAAACTAGTAAAATACCACCATTTTGAGTGATAAAAAAATCCAAAAATTTATGTGGCTTTGCAAATGCGCCCCATACTCGCTCTAGCTGGGAGGCATACCCCCAGACCCCCCATTGTACCAGGATACATACTTTTTCCGAAATAATTCTTTAATTGGAAGTTCTGAACATTTCTTAATAATATAGGCCTAGACCCAGCGTCGAGCATCCGCCCACTTATTATTTTAGAAATTAACCACTACAAACACCAACCCAAGACCATCTTTATAATCTGCCATGAAACACAACATCGGCATTTTCCCGAGTTTTATGGTGTATCTTCTGTCTCAACCGATTGGCTGCAATATTGTGACAAAACTATCTTTTCTACCTGTGCTAACAATGTTTCATAAGCATAACTCTTGAGGTAGGTATCCAACCAAGTAGACAATGCAATCTTTCAAATTACAGTATTTGAACAAATTTCACCTAAAAACTTTCACTTCTCCACAATATGTTGTGTAGTGTGTTTTGTGTTTTGTACAATGAATGGTGATACTACTATAGGTAAATGTGTTTTTCTCCTGGTGCTGATAATGTTAAAATATGATATTGCACCATGTAAATAACAACACAGAATGAATGGTGATATAAATTTGTTATTCTCTGGTGTAGATAATGTTATATGATACCAATACATACAAAATAACTTGTAAAAATAGGCTACAGCCAAACCTTACACACTCAAAATTAATGAGATCTAAAAGAAGTGCCAGGCTCATGTACCCTTATACATTTGTGCATTCTTTAATCCATAAACGTACACAGCCCCGTAACGGTAGCTACATTCATGAAAAGCTTGGCAAAATAGAATTTGCAATTATTAATTTAAATGTAATAGTTCATGCAAATTCTATTTTGCCAAACTTTTCAAGGATGTACTTACGTGGACGGAGTATGTTTATGAATTAAGAATGCCAAAATATGTAGAAAGGTACATGAGCTTGGCACTTCTTTTAGATCTCATTACTTTTGAGTGTGCAAGGTTTGGCTGTATTTTTACAAGTTACTTGTATGCGTGGGATCTCATTACTTTTTCAAGTTCCATTGCAAAATTATTTTTGTTAAAATAGAATGATTTTAATGAAGTATGGCAACAATTCATGGCATGTACCGTAATCATTATCATGACTACTCTAGTGCACATTGTCTACCTTTATGGAATATTTTCTGTCCTAGTGCATCTAGATCCAATTCAACATAATGTATATTTTTGATGTTGTCAATAATCTACTTCTGGTAATTTTCTCTTCTTTGCCAATTTTTGTGATCTATCTAGGCCTAGTGAGACTGTATATTTTATTTTTGTCATGTTTTTATTTTATTTTCATCAATTGTGTTGGCAAATATGTTTCATGGTTATTTTATGATCTTCTTTTATATGGATTGTTTTTAATTTTCCTTTGTCAACCTTCAGTTTGAAAAAGACTTTTGAATAAAAGTAGAAATATCACCAATAAATATTGATAAAGAGCAGTGTTATGTCCAATAAACGCTTATTTAAAGAATAAATACCTGTTCTTCTAGTTTTTTTTATCTAACAATAGGATGTTAAATATCTCATGGCCCCAAAATTGCTTTTTATAAGCTTGTAGGTGATTATTGTCAAGTCTATAGTTACTTGTTTATTAAACGAGGGAGCAAAGTGACTGAGTGTCTCCATTCAACTCAAACGGGGCTCATTCTGTGAGTCTGTGGGTGGGTGGATGGGTCTGTTTGTCTGTCTGTAAGTTACATCAAATATTAGTTGATTGCGCTGAAATTTTATACAGACTTCCGGTACGAGTTTACTGAGAACTGCTAACCAAATCAGTTAGATTCATTGAGATTTAAACCTACAAGAAATAATAAATTGAAAAATAGGCTGCTAATTTGTAGAAATTATTTTATCAACAATGGTTTTGATTTTGAAAAAATATTTTTTGTTTGTTATTTGCCTGGTTTTGCCCAAGGTTTATCGAATCTTACACGCTCAAGGAACCCCCAAATTCCGCTCGGAGATCGGAGTAAACCTTGCAATATTTACACGTATTTCGTACTGGCTATGTTTTCCATAGTATTGTCACAGATGATAAAACTACACTGTGGAATATTATGCATTTCAAAGCATGTTTATTAATTTTTAAAATACAATCCAAAAATTACAAAATCTTTCAGGAGATTGAACCCAGGTATCCCACATTTTGGGTATAAGGGCGCCTTAGACAACTAGACTAGGAAAACACCAAAGTCGTTGTTAGATGAGTGAGCGAGGCATGTGTTGCGTACCCGGGAACGTTTGCATCTAAAATTGATAATTATATCGGTATACATAATAGGGTTTATAAGTTTAGTTGGTATAGGCCTAAGGGCGCGTCAACTCTAAGGCCATTATGCTCCACTCCAGCCTGTGATTGGCTATGGAGACCTAAGGCAGGGGGAAGAAAAGGAATGTTTCCAGGTACTCAACACATGGCTCACTCTCTCGTTTAACAACGACTTTGGCGTTTTCCAAGTTATACACCTGAAAAAGGCTAATACTAAAACCTTTATTTCGATGCCTTCCAGCTAACTTTTTCAACTTTTTCTTTCAAAAGTCACTAGGCCCACATGGCCTTAATGTCCATGTATAATAAGAATGTTGTAGCCCCGCCTGTTTGCTCAGAATCAATGGCCAATTGAAACTAACACTTACAAACACAAAAATTTGTAAATTATCGGCCAAACCTTTCTCAACTAAAATAATTAAAATCTAAAAAAATTGCCAAGCAAATAATTCAATAGAAATTTGCATTAAATAAAAATTATTCAAAATAAATAAAAGACCTAATAATTCAAAAATCAATTTTTTCTATGATAAAAAATGAAATAAATCAATTTGAAACTAGGAAAACGCTTAAGTCCCGCCGCGTTGTTGGATGAGCGTAATTGGTGCATTGAGCTGCCATGTGTTATGCAGATTTTCTGTTGTTCTGTGAAAAAATCATTACTAAGTTGAAGATTTTTTTAAAATTAATTTAAATTAAATACAAAATTATCTTAAATTTTAAATTTTGTTAATTAATCGTAATTTTAAAAAAGGAAAAAAAAACACGTATTGAAATTTTCATAAGAAATAATTATTCGATTGCGCACAAATTTTACGCGAATATATTAATTCATAAAATTAAGGTTCTGTGAAAAAAAACATTACAATAGGATAAAGCATGTAGGCCTAGGTGTTATAAGTCAAAGAATTGATTAAAAAAGAAAAAAATAACGTTAAATTAAGATTTTCATAAGAAATAGTTTTTCGATTGGGCTCAAATTTCACTCGAATACCTAAATTCATAAAAAAAAGGTTCTGTGAAAAAATAATTAAAATCGGATAAAGCATGAAGGTGTGATAAGCTGAAGAAATTTTTAAAAATCGAAAAAAATCGTAAAATTGCAATTTTATATTGAGAAATAATTTTCCGATTACGGTAAAAAACGTGGCAGTTCTAAGTTCAGAGATTTCGAAGGCCTCCATAAAATTTCATCGTAATTGGAGTATCGGTTTAGCCGGAATCGTGTTAACAAACACACAAAAACACAAACAGAAAAAAAAAGAAAAACATTCCGGATTTTTTTCTCCAGTGTAGTGAAATGGAATCTTCGCTTCGCTCGCTACGCTCATCCAATGATTCCACAGAAAAATAAAATTCAATGTCGTAAATAAACTTTAAAAAGAATGCTTTGCAAAATGATTGTTTTTATTTTTTCTGGTTTACTTTGGTCATAGGTCTATTAGGAAAGTGCTATCAGTTTACATTTTTTTAACAGTCAAGTGTCGATTTTATCAACCTTTTGAAATACGACTAGTATCGCCACAGATAATAGAGTAGCCTACATTAACAATTGATTGGATGAGCGTAGCGAGCGAAGCGAAGATTCCATTTCACTACACTGGAGAAAAAAATCCGGAATGTTTTTTTTTTCATTTTTTTCCCCTGTATTTTTGTGTGTTTGTTAACACGATTCCGGCTAAACCGATACTCCAATTGCAATGAAATTTTATAGAGGCCTTCGAAATCTCTGAACTTAGAACTGCCACGTTTTTGAGCGCAATCGGAAAATTATTTCTCACGAAAATCGCAATTTTACGATTTTTTTTTTATTTTTAAAAAATTTCTTCGACTTATAACACCATATGCTTTATCCAATTTTAATGATTTTTTCACAGAACCTTAATTTTATGAATTAAGATATTCGTGTGAAATTTAAACCCAACCGAAAAATTATTTCTCATGAATATGAATATCACAGAACCTAAATTTTATGAATTAATATATTCGTGTTAAATTTGAGCGCAATTGAATAATTATTTCTTATGAAAATTGCAATTTTACGATTTTTTTTCTTTTTTTAAATTACGATTAATTAAAAATTTTAAAATTTAAGTTAATTTTTTTATTTTATTTCATTTAATAAAAAAAAAAAATCGACTCAGTAATGATTTTTTCACAGAACAACAGAAAATCTGCATGCATGCATGCACCAATTACGCTCATCCAACAACGCGCCTGAAAAAGCATTTGCGAAGCTTCCTAGTTAGATTAGATTGCTATCTAGAAGCGTAGTTGAGTACTACGTGAAACGTGTATATTTCAACCCATATTTTCAGTTTTTCACCCAGAAGGAATTGTACCCCAATCCAATTTAGAATGTGTTGTCATGAACTTAAATCCCCCCCGATCATGACAGTTTTTTAATTCGTAAAACTTTTCAAGATAATATTTAATATGTGGGAGACCCGGGTTTGAACCCCGGTCGGAATGGATTTTTTAACTTCTGAATTGTAATAAATATTAACAATTCCACATACAGGAGTGTTTCCTGACGAACCAAATCGAGAAACTTTTCATGATGACTGGGTGACACCTCGAAAACACCCCAACTCTGCTTGCTGTATAAGGTGCCTGAGTGTGTAGCGCGTCGATGCTTGGCTGCAGCGCCCTAACGGGCATCTAGATTGTAAATAACATGTTAGCAATGAATGGTGCCTAATACAAAAAATTGTGTTTCCTAGTGATGTAGGGTCAATAAAATAATTTATCCATTTACAGAGATAAATCAACAATGAATTGTTGGCCCGTTGCTAATAGTCTAATTCATTAACCCGAGAAGTGCCAACGTCACTAATATCAACGTTGAAATCGTTGCGCGAAGTGCCAGCGTCGATTTTATCGGCCTTTTGAAATACGACTAGTATCGCTATCTAGAAGCGTAGGCCTAGTTGAATACTACGGTACGTGAAACGTGCGTTTTTCAAAAGGTCAACGTAGATGCACTTTTGGACTTCAAAATAACCAAAATTCATTGTTGAAGCCTGACATATAATATATAATTACTAGGAAACGCTCAGTTGGACGCGTTGATAAGCGAGCACGTGCTATAGCTAGACCCACAATGCACATTTTTTTAAATTTTAAAATTTGCGACGTTCGCTGTCCACAGGGCCATGTTTCCGATATTATTTATTATTGCCTAGGTATTTGGGTAAACCCGTATGTAAATCTTTAGTACTTTGTGGATAAAATCCACCGCCATCTAGAGGACCTTGACTCATTGGGAAAAATATTTAAACTCTTTGGTGACAAATAATAGACTGCTTCCTCAAAAGTATTTTGATTACTTCTAGGTGGCAGTGCATTAGAAACTTCGCGCGTCTTTTCGTTGCCATGGCAACGTTACTTTTGTTTTGTTATAATGTAATTTCCATCTACACTACTTATCGGATCAAACTAAAATTAACATATTCGTGACCGGACGGACATTCTAAATGATTTGGCTATCTCAGATTTTGTCGCCGGTTAGTTTGAAAAAAAAACTTTCGATTAACTTTAATGTAACTTTTTAACTTTTTGAACGATTTTGCCACAAAACTAATGGCATTCAATCGAGAACAAAGCTTGCGGATGGTCAAAATTTCAACTCGATCCGAGCCTCTGTTCGAACGTTATGGCGAGACATACAAAAAAAAAAAAAAAAAAAAAACGAGTGACAAATTTTTCCGGCAGAGTCAAATGGAAACGCTCGCTTAATAATATATACTAAAAAATTCACTTGTATTCTTTTGTTTTTAACTCAATTTCTTTGAATTTTTGTGGGTGAAAATGTTATCATACAGGACAATAGGGCTTAGTTTATGAGAGTATAACATTGGTGGTCCATAAAGGTAATTTCATAACAAATTGCCTGTGAAATTGAAAAAAAAATCAAACAATTTTAATTCAAAATATTAAAAATCAATTTTTTTTTAAGTTTTGTTTATATCATTGCATTGTTCAGTCGTGCCAAAGATTTTGATGTATTAAACCTTATAATCGGACCATAACTTTGGCTTTAAAGTCACTTTTCACTAAAGACTACAAAATGTATGTTTTTAGCCTGGCACTTACAAGGTTAAATGTACTAATATAGGGGCTACCCTCCACCCGGTCTAATTATTGTATTTATCTAATTTTTAAATCAGGTAAATATCTAAATTAATTAATCACCAAATAAGATTTTTCCTAAGAAATATTGTGTGATTAATCATGATAAGACTTACTCAATGTGCTACATGTAGGCCTACATTGTTTTGTGTCGTTTAAAACATAGTAACGTTATTTGTTATGTTTTGAACCTAGACTACATAACTTATTGGAATTTTTGTTTTTATTTTTTTGCTCTAAGTCAAATATGAGGTGTAGCCCTACATCCGTTTTGGTCTTTGTGGTAGGTAGCGTACTATTTTTTTTAAATCTCTGAACAATCTAGTTTGCATTGCTCTTTTTGTTGCAGATGCTCTCTATCTGTGGCTACCTTCCTCTCTGCAAGGTAACCTCAAGGCAACTTCTAAATTTTGGTGTGGAAAGTGTGAAAAGCACTTTTCAAATCAAAGGAATCTGTCTAGGCACATCAATTATTACTGTGGGAAAGATCCTCAATTTAAATGTCCGGTTTGCTCATTTCGTACCAAAGAAAGGGGATACATAAAAACTCACATGAAGAGACACATTTGTTAACATGTCATGTCAGTCTCCTTTAACGTCAAGATGAAGGCACTTTACTAACTGTTCTACATGTGGCTTTTGTATTGGATTTTTTTCCGTTCTCTGTGAAAGATATAAGTTTCTCTCTTTAATTAGCATACTATCTATAAATAAATAAACTATGCTATGGTCATTGTACCCCTTAATGGCAGTATCATCAAGGGATGGAGCATTACACAACATGTAGGCCCATGTGTTCCCTCGAAACAAGTTGCTTTGTAGCTACTGAGAATCAATGTTCCACAACACAATTTTTAGACTCGTGTGTTATCTGTTGTTAATTAATATGCTATTACATTTACATACACAATCATGTTCACCACGTACTAATAAATAAACAAATTGTTATTATCATATTATTAGACATTTATTTATTTACAAGTGTGCCTATTTATCATAAATATAATATCATAAACCAGCTGTTTAGTCGTTGTCGCTCAGCCGGTTCCCACTCTAACACCGAAGTTAAGCAGCCTTGGATTTGGTCAGGGGCAGAGTGGTTGTCCGCTCTCCTCTGAAACTCACGTATACCGCTGGTAGAGCAGATGGAGGGTTCGAGAGCAAGTGTAACGGCTTCGTTCTCCTCGACGTCTGCTCGGCAGTCTGGGTTAAGTGGAGGAACCTATATGACTGTCAAGGTGACACCATTCTTTCGGATAGGACTTAATGCCGTTATTCCCCTGGTACTTTTAGAAAGGAGTAGGCTACATGTCGGTATCAGGTTTCCCCTCCTACCTTCTCTATTACATTTGCACTAGTGGATTACAATATCCGTTGCAAATAGTAGGCTTAATAGAAAATTAAAAAAATAATAAATACAATGTAAGACTTTAAGGGGTTTCTGTTCTGTCTGTGTGGAAACAAACATTTGTGAGGTGAAGTTAGTGTGTTTTGAATACTATTTATTAAAAGTCATTTAAAAAAATGTGTTGTTAAATAAAGGTGAATGCTAATTTTACGGGTCAGAGAGACCTTCATAATCTTGGCCACAGAAGTTATTACTGTCATAGCAGTGGGCAGACAGAATCTGTGGTTCCCAGTTCCCTTCCTACCTTGTTTAGTTAAATAACATTGTTAGGCCTACACTTCCTATGGTACCTTCATTGTTTACAAATTGATACAATTTAACATTATGTAGGTAGGGTACTTGAGTGCAATTGGTCCTAAGCCAGGTAACAATAAAAAATCAACTTTTGATTTTTAACTTAATACATTATGCCACATTCAAGTGGTTGATGTGGTTCACCTGAAAATATTAGGTACAATGTGCCGCTATTGCCTTTTCCCCAACATTGATTATGTATATCACGCGGCAATTTCAAAGCCCTTCGGATGAAAGCTTGTTGGTTCCAGCCGATTGCAGAGTGTGCTATATGCCTTGAATTGGCCTCAAAGCTCTTCCGATCAACTCGCTCTCAGAAGTGACTTGGTGAGAACCAGACCGCCTGGGCTATGTGATATATAGGTACCACTTGACAGCGGCTTCGTGATTCGTGTGCATCCACCGTGGCAGAGGAAAGTACTCTGCACTTAGCAACCGGCTTGGAAGAACGCGCTTCGTAGTGACGTGCACGTGATATATGGGCGGGAGATCTCAAATCGAATTCGTTGAAGGAGTTTTCAACCAAGGCGGGCGTGATATACGTAGTCATGGTCAGTATTGTATTGAGAGTTGCAAGCGAGCTAATTTCTTGTTGTAATCATTCACAACTGAAGTTGTATAGTATTTAGTAGGTCAGTTCAAATGTAGCAGAATCATTGCAGTCTTTTCTAATCTATTCAGATCTATAACGCAGCAACAATCCAGAAGTTATTAATTTAACCGTCATGGTAGCTTAGGGGTAAACACCCGACCGGCAATTGGAAGACCGGGGTTTCATACACTTCTGAGATGGATTTTGTAATTTCTGGGTTGATTTCCGTATAGTGATGACTGGTATTGCAATGTCTATAATAGCACTGCTGGGGGTAAGTTCACAAGGAATGTGACTCCACTCTCCAGTTCTTTAAAACCCTCCGTCACTTGCGCGGAATTTCTTAACACCATCCCTCGCGTAGGGTTTCTCAAACCCCAAACTACTTTGGGCTGTAATTAGTGCAGTAGGATGTTTTGGATTTTTCTGTCTGTGCTCATATGATTTGTGGAACTACTAAGTAAGTGGTTGTTACTGGGAGGGCAGTGAAAAAAATGCCAATGAACATTTCTGTATGAAATATTTTTTTACTTTATTTTTCAGATTTAAAAAATGGACATTTTCAAAATATTTAAAACAGGTGTCAAAATAATGTAATTTTAAGTTTTGTTTCACACTTTAGTAACAAACATGAACCAGTTAGTAAATTGCAAGAAGAATTTTTCCAAAATTTCAAAATTTAAGCCAAAATAGCATTGAGTTTCTGTATGCAGTTACTGTAACGTGATCACTCGCGTGGGGTTTCAGCAATGCCAGCCATGTTCAGACCATTAATATAACAACACTAAAAGCCCTAATGATTAGAGGTTTACAAATTTCGCTAACAGATAGAGTGACTAGAAGGTACTGAGAATCTAGAGTCGGTAAAACAGTCCGATGCAGAGAAACGGAGTCAAATGTAGACCCTGGGGTTTGTAGAGCCCCACGCAAGACCGAGGGTTAACCAACTTTAATACCTAGTTGTTGTGGAGTATGGCAATAGTACTGGCGGATAGGCCGTCCAGACCACATGGGCACAAAACTCTTTTTTAGTTTTCTTTTTGTATACCGTAGTTAAAGCATTGTAATGGGCCGGCTTTAGGTTTCCAGTAGATCAGTAGTTCCCAAGCTGTGCTAGGCAAACCTCTGCAGTATGCTGAGAATCCATCAAAGTTAAAATGTAGCCTTCGAAGAGGCTCCTTGCAACACCCAACTACAACAAAATAATTTAACTGAAGGACAAATAAACAAAGCCATGGGGTGTTTCAAGGGGCACATTCATATAAACTTGCAAATGTTTGTAGTTTATAGGTGTAGGCTTATTTCAATTAAACAAAAATGTACCCAAAAAAAATTTGAATCCTAAGGGTGTGTCTGAATTATGGTCCAAGTCCAGGTGTAGGTCCAAGTCCAACTCAATGTTAAAGTCCTATACTATCCTACAGTAGAGCTACCTGACGGGCAAAGTCAACACTACCTAAAGTTAGGTTAGGTGTTCATTCGAGAGTCCTTTGTAAAGTATTTGTTTATTAAAAGTATTTGTACATCTAGTAAAACCAATTAAATACGTGATAAAAACAAACTAAACTTAAATGTTTACTTTATTTAACAATGCATTCATTTGTTGTTTCTCTCATTGTCGCGGACGGCCATTTTGAATCGGACCTAAAACGAGTGTACACTTTCGATTGCTCGATCTATTTGTCGACTTCAAGAATGAACCTAGACTTAGATTTTTCAGACAGTACTTCATACGCCATCGACAGATAATCAGTACCTAATTACGTTGTTGGACGTGGACTTAATTTGGACCTAGACCTGGACCTGGACCTAGACTTTGAATAATTTTCAGACACACCCTTAGAAGAGATTAAGTGGCCTGCATACCCTATGTCATCACTACTAAGTATGCATTGGATGTGAGGGTAGTTGGAAGGGTGCCTCTGGAGATACTTTATAGTACGCTTACTTCTAGCTTGTTGCAGATGAGGTAAACCTGGGACCCAAGTTTTGGAAAATGCGGTTGCAGCCACAAGCCACCGTCAAAACGTAATCCTATCCCACCTCATTTCGGTGACTTGAGTAAAATGCAAGTTTTGAAATCAAAACGTACGTTGTGGGATAAATGGGTGTTGCTGTTAGTCATCGTTGCAATAATTGCAACGATTAATTAATTGTAAAACAGTTTTCCAAATCTTCCATAATTTCATTAATTTTGTAAACATTCTTCGGAGTCCTCCCCAACTACCACTACAATTGTGTCGTCGACAAAAAGTACAACAGTAGAATCTTTCGGAACAATTATTGTTCCGAAAGAGTCTAAGCTTTGTGAATGTAAAACATCCCCCAACCAATCAGAAATGCGTATTATTACGTCTTGCGCCCTAGCGCTAGAAATAAGAACCAAAGTGCAAAACATTGCCTACGATTACGATGGCTGTCATTGGTGTATAGAATGTCGATTCTCGAGTATAATGATACATAGTAAGCGTATTTCTAAACAAATGGGTAATACTACATGATATACAAAAATAACGGTTCAGCATAAATATCCATTATTACTTTCTAACAATGTGAACTAACGAATGACAAATAATAAATCAAAGTCACGGCCTTCTAAAATGAAAGCATACATTTCCTTGAATTATTAAAAGATGCGTAAGTGAATCATAGGGGCGATGACATATATCACTAATGATCAAACCACGAGCTTTTCGGCCGTGGGTGGAAACGTACGTTTCAAAACGTGTGTTATAATTTCAAAACTTGCATTTGGTTCAAAACGTACGTTTTGGTAGTCACGTGACCCTCCAAGTCACTCGTTTTCAGAGGTGACTGCAAATGTAAGTTTTCAAAACTTGGGTCCCTGGTGTTGGAGCTTGTCAGCCTAGTTTAATAAGACAAATTTGTAAAAATAACTATGTCTTCTCTCTCTAATTCACTGCTGTGCAATTATTTGCTTCTTGCTTCTTATTATTATGTTGTGGTTAGTCAATTTTATTGTGTTTTACGTGTCCCATGACTTCGCAGGTAGGCCAGTGTAGGGTTTTATGGACATGTCCATACCCTCTTTAGCCTGTTGTTAAAATGGAGTTGCATGAACTTATTGACATTGCAATTGTGTTTTATGTTTTCTTAACTATCAGAAAATAAATACTTGTATCATTGGCATGTGCAGCTCTTCCTGATATGATATTATTAATGTGTTATATAAAAGATATATCCACACAACATTACAGAATGCTCTTGTTTCAGCTGCATTCCAATGGTTTCCTCAAGTTCCTAGTACTAGCACTTGTGAAGGGAATCAATTGTCATCAACATTGCGGTATTGTGCCACTTGTGGGAAGTCTTTCTCCCGAAGAGACACTTACAACAGACATGTGAAATATGAATGCGGAAAGGACCATGCATCATACAGATGCTTAAACTGTGCTAAATCCTACAGACGAAAAAGGTCATGCCAAGCTCATGCCAGAAAGTGTACGGGTATAACTAAAAAATATAGGCCTACTAATTGAAAATATTGATAATACTAGTGGCTATTTTTTGTACACCTGTAACTGTAACATTACAAGATTTGAATTCCTTCTCAACCGGTTATCGAACCCGGGTCTCGCGATACACGACTTAACCCCCTTCAGTCCCGAATTAAATTGGCATAAATTAAGTAGTAATTTTATGGCGTTTTCCACTGGGCCACACTGAGTGCGACGTCAGTGCGCACTGAAACGTCACGGTCACGTAATGCATGGCACCAGTGCTGCCCTGAGTGCAACTGTCAGTGGAATAGGATTATCTTTTCAGTGCATAATATTGAGTAGCAATCCTCACTATCAACATGTCTTCATACGCTTTCGAAGCAATTGTGGTGGATGAGAATGGGGAAGAAGTCGAAAGCAATGGCCAATGCATATTATAGCTGTTCCCAACTGGACTGAACAGTAAACAATAAACATAACCTCAAACTAAAATGTTATGCAAATCTACCTCTATGTCAGAATACATGTGGACAACATCTTCTACGTAGTTTGTGATTTCTCTGAGACAATTCTGATCTTGAATTGATCAACTCATCGTCGCTGCTATCCAACGAAAAGTCGATCAAATCTAACAACACAACCAAATTTCGCGGGTCTACGGTTGCACTGGAAAGATAGCCCTGACCCTCGGAGTCAGTGCGGCTCAGTGCGCACTGCGAGTGCACGGAGCGAGTGCAGTTCGCCCAGTGAAATACGATATTTTTGCACAAGTGCGATTTTCAGCTACCAGTGGAATATGCTACTTGCACTCAGTGCGCATCAGTGCGGCCAGTGGAAAACGCCATCAATTAATTAAATGTAATTCCAAATTTTTAAATTAGATTTGAATTTTATGTAGACCTAAATCAATACAGAAATTTAAAATAAAATCCATCTCAGCGGGGTATCGAACCCCGGTCTCTCGATTGCCGGTCAAGTGTTTTACCCCTTCGGAGTTTCAAAATTTTTTTACTCACATTTTTAATGAATTTTGGGAAATTTTGGATTTTGAATAAAAGTTCTAATTTAAGTTAAAATAGGCTATAAATTTGATGCCCATTCCTAAAACTAGTTTTTTTTCCCCTTAATTTTTTGCAAATTTTATTTTTTTGTATCTCAAATAATAGGTACCAATACTAGAAATATATTACTTTTCTGGGACAAACCCTATTTTTTCTATTTTTACCCTTTTGTGCAAATGTGTATTTTCAAACATTTCAAAAAAAGGCCACTTTTTGTCCCATTGATATGGGGGAAAAATATATTTATAATTTATTCACCAAAATAAAAATAAAAAATTGAGGTCAAATTGGAAAACTTATTTACCCGGATTTAAATTTTAAATTTGATATATTCATTTTGGACACAGGGCCTGAAGAGGACCCGCTAAACTAAAAAAATATGTCACTCATGCTAACTATTAGCTAATTATGAATTAAAGTAACAGAAAAATATAGGGTCCACCATAAACTAAAAAAACAAAACTGTCAAACTTTGTAATTTTCGAGCTAGGTCCCATCGTCAAAAAACGCCCATAAGAAATAAAACGGGGACAGCGTCTTTATGCCCCATGACCGTGAAGGATTTTGATCCCGACCAATATTGACGTAGGGCCTACTTGACAGCCTTTTCTTTAAATGTAATATATTTTATTATTTACTATAATTCAGAAATTACAAAAGTCGCCCCAACCGGGATTCTAACTACAAGTATCCCGCATTCGAGGCAGGCGTCTTAACCACTAGACCATCAGGACGGGTACACACATGCCTGGAATGCGGGAGAGGGGAGACCCCCCCCCCCGTGAGAATTATAGTAAATAATAACAATTGCACATACAGGAGTGTTTCCCGACTAACCAAATCGAGAAGTAATATATTTTGTTTTGTAATTTGGGCAAGTGCTTCGGTCAAAATATGCTGATTACCAAGAGGGGTGTGATTTTGGAATGTATATTTTTGTTTGTTTGAATGTATATTTGTGTACAGATTCAAGACAAGATGTTGTAAAGGACCATTTTAGATTGGTACAATGCCCTAGTATCTATGTGGAACCATAAAAGCAGATTGAAGCAGATTGAAGAAATTCACTAAAACTCCAATTTTTGCAAATTTCAGGATAAAAGAACTCAAAATTTGTGTACAATCACAGTTTACAAGATATATAATTTTTTGAATTGTAATTCTAGTGTTGTATTTGCTATAGATTATGTGGTAAAAAATATTTTTTTGGGATAATAGCCTCTTTTAAAAACTGTGCATCCAATCTGTCCTGTCCTAAATGTGTTATGCCCATGGCACTAGGCCTGACCGGGGCTATTGAATGGCCAATAACTAGATTTGATGTCACTGTCAGGTATATTATTTCTAATGTAAAAGTATTCAAATTAAAATAACACTTATTTCTCTTTTGGTAGGTTAAAGTGTGTTGTTCATTATAATGTTTATCTCACGCATGTTTACAAAATCTTGTAAAAATAATGCCAAGCATAGAGCCTTGAATGTACTTTTCTTATTTGCTCGCACTTCGACTCTTGACTGCATCCTTGCCAAGCTTGCCAAAATTCAATTTGAAACTATCATAGCCTTGTATTTGCTTTTACGTACCTAATAGATATGATTTATTTCCAATACATGTTACATTGACACAATTAATAGTTCTAATCTTCTGTAGAAGATTATTATAGAAGGGTACCTTTGGAAAATATTTAGGTATATAAAAATAATCACTTAATTACATAATGTAAAGTAAGTAAATAAGTAAAGTAAATTAAATTAAATTAATTCTATGTTATGAAAAACATAATTGAAAACAATAAGAAATCTGAGATTAACATTACTCTTAAAATTTAGGACAATGTATTTAAAAATACCAAGGTTTAGTGCACTTAGATTTGGCCCATTTATTTATTTATTATTATTTGTTTGTAAGTAAACATTACATAATATGTATCAGTTTTAACAATATGAAGTGGATCTATCCATCTATGCTATATGAGGCCTAGTTACAATGTTTTCTGATGTGAAAGGTAGACCTATAGGCCTAAGGTGCATGTTATGGTGGGCATTTTGAATTATATGTTCAGTAATGATTGGCCTAGTTGGTATTTGTGTGATGAATAATGATACTAGTTATAATAATAATTTCATCACTCTCACTTTTCACATGTCTATAGGCCCACACATTGTTTTCTATTATTGTTTAATGTATTTTTAATTAATTTAAATTGCAATGCATTGGTATTAGTATTTAGTAAGTTGCTAGACACTAAATGTGAATGGGGCAAAGCCCTTTTTTAGCAACCTATAACGCATAAATGTGTTAAAACAATAAATAAAATAGTAGTACTGTAGTTCTATAGTTGTTTGTCTTGCAGGAATTCCTCAATTGAGTAGGCCTACCTAATAGGTTTTGTTGCATAATAGTCATTTAAGTTTAGGCCTATTATTGAAGATGCTCATGCTAGAAGATTTTTTTTTTTTTTAATTGCAGAGAGTTTATTATAACATTTAGAATAAGTGTAATATGAGATATCTTGTGTTAAAGTTCTTTTGTTATATTTTATATGAATATTGTTAATGGCTTGTCTTGTATTAAGAGTTATGACTTATATTATGAGTAGATATGAATGTCTTTGCTAGTTTCTTGATTAATAAGATATTTGTTTATGTTTATGATGGATTGAATTTGAAATATGTATTGACTACAGAAAGTGAGTATTTTGTGTTTATTAAAGTGTGGCTTACAGTGTGGTTTAATATACGAGTCTTTCTTTTGTTTTAGTCCTAGAATATTTAGAAGTGCTCATTTTTGTAGTTTGAATATTATATGTGCCTTTGTTGATTTTCCCCATAATTCAATGCCATATCTCATGTGAGATTCAAAATTTTTGCTATTTGCATGTTAGTTATCAAATGTATTGTTTTTAATGAGCAGCATGCAGAGCTTAGTTTTTTAGCCAACATTTCATAAGGCTTGTGCCAGTTTAGATTTTCATCAATGTAGATGCCGAGAAATTCTGTTGTATTAACTTTTTTTATTTCCGTATTGTCCACCACATTCTTTAAGGTTTTAACTACTACTATATCGTTGTTTTTATTATTTTATATTTTTGGGATGGAACTCGATAGAGAACCACAAGTGTAACGCGGGAAGCGAGTTCAGTGCATGCATTGGAAGAGAATGTCCCCATAAGAATAGCATTAAGCTATTTTAAAAACGCTTGTATCTTTTGAACGAGAAGTATTTAAGATATATCATTTACATAACTTTAATCGCCATTCTTGGGAAATTTGATGCAGTTAAATTATAAAAATCGCAAAAGAATTTGAAGAAACGTTGCTGAAACACATGTATGTTTCGCGTTTTAGGGCGATTTAATAAAAAGAGATGTACAGTAGAAAAGAGAGAACGCATGCGCACGGCTGACTAACGAGGAGCAGTTTTACACGTACAGCATCCAAGTGCACGGCGAGCTCGGCTGTCCGACATGTTTGTTTCTTCGATTCTACAGCCAATCACGGAGGATCTCGCGATGAAAAATGCAAACATCATCTTGTTAAACTCGAACTCATTTAAATTCTAAATATCGTATTAATATTCTACTATATGTGATATGTGAAGGAAAGAATGGTTAATGTTAATTAATGTTAATGTGAATGATATTTCTTAAATACTTCTCGTTCAAAAGATAAAAGCGTTTAGAACAATGCTATTCTTATGTGAACATTCTCTTCCAATGCACTGAACTCGCTTCCCGCGTTGCCGTTACACTTGTGGTTCCCTATACTTCATACTTAATTCACTCAATTTTGCCAAGCTAGGCAAACAGTGGCGTAACTAGCCCTTGCTTTTTAGGTAGGCAAACGTTTCTGTAACCTCAGAAGCACAACGGTTAACTTAGTATGGAACACATACAGAATGTGAAGAGCGCCCGGGGCATAACATGGTAGATGAGATCGTTAGTTTGCATAGGTACCTAGAGCACACTAGGAGTTGCTGCTTTGCACCGATTCTGTAGCCTTTGAACTGACCAACTTAACATGATTTAAATTGTTGCAGTAGTGTTCCAATCTTTTCAGATCTTTAATGCACCAATAATCCAGAAGTAATTAAGTTAACTGTCTTGGTAGCCTAGGGGTTGAGGCATCTGACTGGCAATCGGGAGACCCGTATTCAATACCTGGCTGAGATGGAATTTGTAATTTCTGGATTGATTTCTTTATAATCAATTAGGACTACACTTATGGATGGAAGTGTTTCTCAATCAATGAAATCGAGAAACCTGTAACATTGTTGTTATGTATGTACTTGCGTTCAAATTGTTGGTTAATTAATGCATATTGCATAGTAATGCCAATATCAAATGTTTTAACATTTTTCTCAAGTAGCAGTACTTGTTTGTTTTTTTTGTAAGCAAGTGGATTATTATTATTATTATTATTATTATTATTGTTGTTGTTATTAAGTGGAAAAATTATAACAAAAATTTAAGTGATTGCCATATAGGCCTATAGACCTACTGTATAGCAATTTTATATTTTAAAATTTAAATTTAAAAATTCATCTATATCGTGTCTGGTTAGTGAACTTGCATAGTGCACTGTGATGTGAGTTGTGACCTAGAGCTGCGGCTGCAAGTTTATTTCATTGTTTATTATTTATTCATATTTTGCATTCACTGTCTTTCAATATTAACATAATACAACATGCCATTATTGCAATAAAATAAAATATATAAATGCATGAGCAACAAACAGAAAGAGCATTTGCCCCATAGTATTGTACCTGTTCCGCTACACAATATTATCATTACCGTACATTACAAAAAATTTGAATTACATATGTTACAAAAACGTGTAAATTGTCAATAAAACTATACTAATTTTTTAAAAAATTTCACTATGAGATGATTGAATAGAAGAACATTCTGGTATGCCTATGTTCTGGTCCTAGGCAGAATAACAAGTCAATTTGATGTTCAGTTGATATTGATTTTAAGATCTTGAGTATTCAATTAATAAAATACTACTAGTATAGGCCTACTTCTTCAAGAAAAAACTTGGTACAAAGATGAATATAAAATTATTTACATGTTTTTGCTGATGTCTGTCAGTGGACAGATGAAAGAAACAGGCCTATAGCTGCTCCATCGGTAGAATGCAAATGCTGACGGAATCGGCGGACCAATGAGTGATCAGTATTATAAATTGGGGCCACTCATTGGCTAGAATTAGCCTGTTTGTGTCGCCAGCATCTGCGAACTTCCAATGGAACAGCTTTAGGCTATTAGTTTTGTTGCATTGATACTTTTTCTAGAATATAACTTCAAACATGTCAACTGCTCATAGTTTTGTGATTATTGGATGAGCGTAGCGAGCGAAGTGAAGATTCCATTCCACTACACTGTAGAAAAAAAATCCGGAATGTTTTTCTTTTTTTATTCTTTTCTGTTTGTATTATTGTGTGTCTGTTAACACGATTCCGGCTAAACCGATACTCCAATCGCGATGAAATTTTATGGAGGCCTTCGAAATCTCTGAACTTAGAACTGCCACGTTTTTTAGCGCAATCGAAAAATTATTTCTCATGAAAATTGCAATTTTACGATTTTTTCATTTTTTTAACGATTTTTTCGAACTTTAAAAAAAAATCGACTTAGTAATGTTTTCTTCACAAAACAATAGAAACTGCATATAATATGGCAGCTCAATGCACCAATTACGCTCATCCAACAACGCGCCTGAAAAAGCGTTTGCGAAGCTTCCTAGTTTAAAGATTTTAGGCACATTCACAACCAACTTACCCCCTCGTGCACAAAGATTTACCGGCGCAAAGTTGCGTCTCGGTTTAAATGGCAAACTTGGCCAAATCCATATGTTATATCATAGGGCTATAAAAACCGTATGCACAAAGATAGTTGCATTAGCAGACTTGCGTCCGCAAGTCGCTAGATGTGCCGGTAAAGTTGCGGCTACTTAGGATGTGACGCAAATGTTGACTCTCGCTTTTTTGTATCATAAAATGAAACTAAAATGTTTGTACCAACATATAGTAAAACAGGCAAAAAACATAAAATAGTAAGTAAAAATTTCAAAAACAATTATAAAAAATTTTGAGTGAAATTTGAACTCGTGACCTTTCGCTTAGAAATGCCTCTCGTCAACACACTGTGAATTTGTGTGTGAATGTGAAAACCAGAAAATGCATGATGGCCCAGTAAGTCAAAAATGCGGGCATATGAAAAGAAGAAGAAGAAGAAGATTTCAATTCTGGAAATTCCCACCAAACCATATATCTTACGATAAAACCAAATTAACCTGGACATTTACATTGATTTAGACGTTGATATCCAGTATGCAAATTTTCGTTCGAAAAATCTGTACACTTTAAATAAATTCCCGAAGTTGACCAAAATGGAGTAAATTACGGTGATTTCACTAAGTTTTAATTCAAAATCAATGAAATAATTTAGGAATTCGCGTACTCGATATCATAGGTTTGTTGATTCTTGTTAACGTTAGTGTGAAAAATTTGATAACGGTTTTAAAAACCGTTTACCTGAAGAAGAAAAAAAAAGAAATCTGAGCGCCTAAACTCGTCTCCGCCCCAGCCTCAGCGACTGGTCTTAAGTTTTCTTTGAGTTTTTATTTTATAATTATCCAATCTTCCTCTGAACGTAACCTTCGAAATACTGAAGACTGCTTGAAAGCAATAAAATAAGCATGTATGTAATAGAATTGGCAGTTTATTCTTTTGTGGATAAGTTGCAAATTGCTTTATTGCCGAAGGCCAGGGCCTACTAACAAACATGAATAAAATTTTACTCTCTAGTAGTTGTCCATGGGGACAAAAAACAAAAGTAGCTGTAGAGTAGTGTCACTATTGTTTTAAAATAGCTGCACAAGTACCAAGCTACTTTTAAAGGTCTAGTAGTTGTAGCTGTAGCAGTGCTACTTTTTGAAAAGTAGGTTGCTTTAACAACACTGAAAAGGAGAAGCGCAATGAGCAATCAGAGCACATTTCAAGATTTTAAATAATTATCTATCTCCTACACAAGCTTGGGAAATAACTATGAACAAGGGAAACGCCAAAGTCGTTGTTAAACGAGTAAGTGAGCCATGTGTTGAGTACCCGGTAACATTACTTTTCTTCCCCCTACCTTAGGCCTCTCTAGCCTATCATAGGCTAGAGGCGCATTATGGCCTTACAGTTGACGCGCCCGTCTACCAACTAAACTAAAAACAACTATTATTTGTACGAAAATAATTACCAAACTTAATTGCAAATGTTCCCGGGTATTCAACACATGACTCGCTCATCGTGTAACAACAACTTTGGCGTTTTCCAAGTCTAGTTGGCTAAAGCGCCCTTATAGCCGAAATGTGCGAGACGTGGGTTCAATCCCCTGGTCGGGAAAGATTTTGTAATTTCTGGACTGTATTTAAAAAATTATGAAACATGTTTTGAAATGCATATAACGCAGTGTAGTCCATCATCTGTGGCAATAGGGCCTACTATGGTAAACATAGCCAGTACGAAATACGTGAAAATATTGCAAGGTTTACTCAATCTACGAGCGGAATTTGGGGGTACCTTGACGTGCAACATTTGATAGACCTTGCATGGGCACGGCATTTCACAGCCAGGTAAATAACAAACAAAAAATATCTTTTCAAAATCTAAACCATTGTCGTTAAAATAATTTCTAAACATTGGATGCCTATTTTTCAATTTATTATTTCTTGTAGGTTTAAATCGCAATGGATCTACCTGATTTTGTTAGCAGTTCTCAATAAACTCGTACCGGATGTCTGTTCAAAATTTCAGCGCAATCTGTTCATCGATTCGGCTGATTTTCAACGTACACACGCAGACTAACGATAAGCGCCATTTGAGTTGAATGGAGATCACTCCGTTCACTGCGCTCACTCGTTTAATTACCCATTAGGGGCAAATTTACTGTGTGTTTCTGAATAAAGTAAGCACTATCCGAAAACTGTGCTCTGATTGCGCTACACAAAAATTCTTTGCAAACCACAACCCAATAGAACAAACAATAAAGTTTCCAAGTGATCCAAGACTATACCAGAATAAGGTAGGCCTATGTATTTTGAAATTATTCTAGTACACATAAATTACTCAATACAAGTTAGCTATCTTCACTGTCAAACCATATTCTTCCAAGACACTCCTCTGATATTATTTGATATTTGAAAGCCAAGTTCAGGGGTTTATATGACCTCGTTTATTGGATGAGCGTAGCGAGCGAAGCGAAGATTCCATTCTACTACACTGGAGAAAAAAATCCGAAATGTTTTTTTTTTCTTTTTTTTTTTTCTTTTTGTATTTTTGTGTGTCTGTTAACACGATTCCAGCTAAACCGATACTCCAATTGCGATGAAATTTTATGGAGACCTTTGAAATCTCTGAACTTAGAACTGCCACGTTTTTGAGCGCGATCGAAAAATTATTTCTCATGAAAATCGCAATTTTACGATTTTTTTCGATTTTTAAAAAATTTCTTCGACTTATAACACCTACATGCTTTATCCGATTGTAATGATTTTCTCACAGAACCTTAATTTTATGAATTAAGATATTCGTGTGAAATTTGAGCGTAATCGAAAAATTATTTCTCATGAAAATCAAAATTTTACGTGTTTTTTCTTTTTTAAAACAATTCTTTGACTTATAACACCTACATGCTTTATCCTATTGTAATGATTTTTTCACAGAACCTTAATTTCATGAATTAATATACTCGTGTTAAATTTGAGCGCAATCGAATAATTATTTCTTATGAAAATTGCAATTTTACGATTTTTTTCTTTTAAAAAAATTACGATTTATTAAAAAAATTAAGTTAATTTTTTATTTTATTTAATTTAACTAAAAAAAATCTTCGACTAAGTAATGATTTTTTCACAGAACAGAAAATCCGCGTAACACAAATGGCAGCTCAATGCACCAATTACGCTCATCCAACAACGCGGCGGGACTTAAGCGTTTTCCTAGTACTTTACATTACTACCATTCTACCCAAGTTGGTGGGTAACCTGCATATTCTTGTCACACGCCAACCCTAGTAGAACGAGGGTTATATAAACAGGGTCTCATCTGATTGAATTTTGTGATTACCTTAGGCTTAATACGTGCAAATTGAGAAATTTAAAGTAGTTTCACAGTTTCTTGCTTAGAAATGATTCTGATCCCATTCTTCTTTTGGATGCAAAGAGTTTATTTATTTAAAACTGTAATTTATGAAAATATTATATGCTTTCAGATTCAGATTCAGAAATTTTTTTTTATTCTTAAGAAAATAAATACAATTGGTACATAAACAAACAAGAGAAGAGAATAGTCGAGAGAAGCCCACATAAGCACAGTGCTCGTGTGTGGGCAGTTATAATACATGTTAAATTTAAAACAATTACAAGATGGTAGCAAAGATAGAGTTTCAAATAGTAGTTTGTACAATATGAAAAGATAAAAAATAAATAAAATAAAAATGAAATATATTTATGCAAGGAAGCAATTTATATGGTAAAATTCTTAAAACTAAACTAAACTAAACTAAACTAAACTAAACTAAAGAAATAGACAAAGGAATTTTTATAATAAAATTTAGCCTTGAGACTTCTTCTGAGAATGGTGTTCATTGTAAGAGCTGCGTTATTTCAAATTCGGTAATATGAGCTTAAAGATACGGTACTTATTATCTTAGAGCATTTAGGTATACAGTAGATATCAATTTCGATACTACTGCCGAAATGCATGGGGTTGTTGGTAAATACAAAACAAATACAAATTTTAAAAAATGTTTCTAGGTAAAGATACATGGTAGGCCTATACCTACTTAAAAAAATTCCTGGTAGGTGTACTGTAGGCCTACTTTGTTTTCAAAATGAAATGAATTAAATGCACATTTATCCTTGCAAAAGGATGCCTGGGATTTAAATAAGAACACACTTAGAAGAGTTAATAAATTAAGTTTTTGAAATGTGTACAAATCAAGAATTGACAAGAAATGGTTCCAAATTAAATTGAATTTGACTAACAGAATTTTGTGATATTACAAATAGCATCAAGTAAAAATATGTGGCTTGATGAAGTTTGTCCATTTAAATTATTTTTCATTAAATACATTTTAGGGGCTACTTAGGCTACTAATGTTAACACAATTTATTTTAAAAACTAATGCATTTTTCTCTAGCTCCATTCACTTTTTTAGCACATCTGTAGCCTATTAACTTACCATCTTTTGTTTACTTTGTGGTCCGTTAAATGCCTAGCAGTATTATTTTGAATGTGTATGATATTTCATTGTAAATTTTGATAAGATTGTGACTAATAGTAGTTGTAAAGTTTGTTTCTCCTGTTCTCCAGGTTATAGCCTTCTGTTCCATCCTGCAGTGAGTTTGGTTGTCGAGGGCCAACTTGCTGGCCGCTTCCAGTGCACAGCGTGTGTCAAGACCTACAAGAATAAGGGGGACCTAGTAAGGCACTTTAGAAACGAGTGTGGGCTAGCTCCGCAAGCCACATTCACCTGTCCCGGTTGTGCTAAACATTACAAGTACAAGAGAAATCTTGTTACTCACATTAAAAACGAGTGTGGAAAAGAACCTCAATTAAAATGTACTGCATGTCCTTTTCGGTCATATTGGAGAAGCCATATGAAATATCATATGATGAGTAAGCATTGACCGTGGTTGTGCTTGCAAGAAGGTATAAGAATGTGCGACATGTTACTAAGATTTGTGTAGGGAATCTGGGAATGAGTTAGGGAAACGATAAAGGAGTCCAACAGCTTACCTGAAAATCTTTGGCTTCTTCTCCAACCAAGGCCACGTAGGCCGAAATGTTTCAACAATTTGTTTTTGTATCATATTATTAGGGTTGCCATTTAAAATGAATTTGAATATCGATAATCGTGCATGTGCAATCGATTATCGATCGATAAATATCAATATTTTTTATGTCAATCGATGATCGATAATCAAATAAAAATTAGGCCTGTACTTTCTTGCATACCGACGCGGACCGTGGATCTTTTGTGAGTGCATCCTTTTGTTCCTTCTATTTGCTCAAAACAAGGTTTTTCCACGCTAGCGACTTCCCCGCCCCACATGCAAACGCTTGGCTGGCCGGCCCGACAAGAGCGCACTACGTAGTATAAACAGATGCTACCCGGCTTGTGCGTTGTCTTTGTGAAGGTCGTGCTTCTCAGAAATCTCAGTTCTGTGAAATTTCATTCCAGCTTTTGTTGTGATTGTCGTTCATTCATTTACGAGATATCAGTAACTATTCAATGCTCCGATATTATTACGTGAAGAGATGAATAATATTTGAAATTACTTTGGAAGACGACGTAATATTGGTCTGAGAGATCTGATTAGATAATACTAGGGAAACACCAAAGTCGTTCTTAAACGAGTGAGTGAGCGCCATGTGTATAGTACCCGGTATCATTCCCCATACTGGGCTAGATCCAGCCTTGGGTATATGGGAGGAAATGGGATGTTCCCGGCTACTCAACACTTGGCTCACTCGTTTAACAACGACTTTGGCGTTTCCCTAGTTATTTAAATTGGAACATTCAAAATGCGAATCGTGTTCGAAACGTATTAGCGTGAAACATTAACAAATTTCCAAGATAAAACAAAATAACTTTATTTTTATTCCCCATTTAAACACCCCTCAAAAATAATATGTGGTTGTAAAAATATAAAAAAAAGTTTAGCTGCTACTAAACAAATGCTATCGATATTTTATAGAATCACATTTTTATTTATTGTAGGCTTAAATCGCAATGGATCTAGCTGATTTTGTTAACAGTTCTCAGTAAACTCGTACCGGATGTCTGTTTAAAATTTCAGCGCAATCTGTTCAGCGGTTTGGCTGATTTTTGACGTATAGACAGACAGACACACAGAATCACAGAATGAAGGCCGTTTGAGTTGATGGAGACACTCAAGTCACTCGGCTCCCTCGTTTAATTATCGTAGCACTACAGCATGAAATAAAACGATACCGAGTTGGCGCGGGGTGGGGAGGAATGCGTCTCGATTGATACTTGTGTTGACCTTGAGTAGCGTACTACAATATCGGTTATGACGAGGCAAGGTTGAGCAATCAGCGCCTGCAGGCGCGGCGAGTGAAGCCGCCCAGCAACACACGTGACACGCACACCATGTAAGTTGCCTACACTGCAGCAGGGCAGGGGCGATGCATTGCACTTCGGACTACACGCCTACGCATGTTGTAGATCTCGCAATGGACAAATTTTTTACGGAATATAGCGATTAATGTCTTGGCGGAAAATATGTTATGGAGTTCTGCAGAGCGAGCGGTTAATTACAAAATTTTGGACAGGTGATCTATTCGAATATCGATCGTTTTGGGAAATAATCATATCGATTGATATATTGATTATCAAACGGCAACCCTACATATTATATTGTCGTATAATCTCGCACATTCACCTAGGATTTTCAAGTAAACTGTTGGACTCCATTATTCTTTCCTCAACTCATTTACACACCCGACTAATTGCCACTGTTATAGGCATCTCTATATGTGTAGTTTGGGTAGATTGTTGTATACCTTTTTGAGAAGCATGGCATCATAACTATGTATTCTTGCGAGTTGTGAATGCAACAAACAGATTTATGTGAGATGGCAAAATAATTTTGAAATGAATGCCCCAAAAATGTATTTTTAGTTCGGTTTCTGTGTGGTTGTGCTTCTACATTAAATAGTGATTATATTATGACATCCCTGGCTAGCAAGGCAATCCAGGCTCGATCCCCAGTGAAGCCTTTCTTTCGGTCGTACCCACCAGCCAATGTGTAAATATTACACACATATCTTAAGGGGAATCCCTAGACCCAAATATGATTTCTTAAGAATGCAGTAAAGACGTCTGAAAAGTAAGTAGAATGTAAGAGGGGCTTAATAAATGAGCAGATTATTTTTTTGAATTTTTTTTTTTGACGGGACATAACCTCAGAATCAACAATTGTATTCAAATTACTGGAATCAGTTGCTCAAGTTCAAAATTGAATTTTTAGCAGCGGTTTTTTGTATATTATTTCTACACTCCTTTATCTACAACCTAAATAAAAGGATTTTTGGATTTATATGGTTTGTTGCGTTGCACAATTTTTTTCGCCTGCCGGTACAATTTCAAATTTTGTACCGTTTAACGGAAAAAATCGTGCAACGCCAGAAACCATATAAAACCAATAATACTTATATTTAGGTTGTAGATAAAGGAGTGTAGAAATAATATAAAAAAAACGCTGCTAAAAATTCAATTTTGAACTTGAGCAACTGATTCCAGTAGGCCTAATTTGAATACAATTGTTGATTCTGAGGTTATGTCCCGTCAAAAAAATTTCAAACAAATTATCTGCTCTTTTATTAAGCCCCTCTTACATTCTACTTACTTTTCAGACGTCTTAATTGCATTCTTTAGAAATCATATTTGGGTCTAGGGATTCCCCTTAAGTCAGGCTCTGGAGACACTTCAAACCAAGAAGTAAGTTTCAAGTAAAAAAGTGATTAAATTTAAATTGTTCCGTCTAAGTGCAGGATTATACGGCGGTTGTGGTGTTGGCTATCAGATTTCTTGGCAACTGCCTCCAGATTAAATGATTTGGAAATTTTTTTTTGTAAAAAGTATTGCCTAACTACTGACTACTGACGTGTGTGTCACTCATTCTATTTCTCAGATAGGTTTTCGTTTGGCGCAGGCACGAGAACAGTACTGATGCTGGGACAGTTAATTGCTATGGAGGCAATTTTAAACACTTCACAAAATGTAATTTTATAGGATAGCTATCTAAAAATTGCACAAGATGTATCAACATAGATATATCTCCATTGTATGTTCTTTGTGACGGTACAGAACACTGGGCAGGGTTATATTAGTATCTATCCATAGAACCATAGCAATTAATACTATCTCCTTATTCTATTTTAACAAAAATAATTTTTACAGTAGAACTTGAAAAAGTTATGAGATCCCACGCATACAAAAACTTATACTAGGAAAACGCTCAGTTGGACGCGTTGATAAGCAAGCACGTGCTATATAATTTGTTGATGGTCCAAATTTCAACCTGATCTGAATCTTCGTGCAACCGCTATCATGAGCCAAAAAGGCTCTAGCTTCGTGCGACTTTTCGTTGCCATGGTAACGTTACTTTTGTTAAAATGTAATTTCCATCTACACTTCTTATCGGATCTAAACAAAATTAACAAATTCGTGACCGGACGGACATTCTAAATGATTTGGCCACCTCAGATTTTGTCGCCGTTTAGTTTGAAAAAGAAACTTTCGATTAACTTTAATGTAACTTTGTACCTTTTTGAACGATTTTGCCACAAAACTAATGTCGTCCAACCCACATCGAAATTTGTTGATAATCCAAATTTCAACCTGATCTGAATCTTCGTGTGACCGCTATGATGAGCCAAAAAAGCTTCAGCTTCGAGCGACTTTTCGTTGCCATGGTAACGTTACTTTTGTTAAAATGTAATTTCCATCTACACTACTTATCGGATCAAAATAAAATTAACATATTCGTGACCGGACGGATATTCTAAATGATTTGGCCACCTCAGATTTTGTCGCCGTTTAGTTTGAAAAAAAAACTTTCGATTAACTTTAATGTAACTTTATAACTTTTTGAACGATTTTGCCACAAAACTAATGGCATCCAATCCAGATCGAAGCTTGTGGATGGTCCAAATTTCAACTCGATCCGAACCTCCATTCGACCGCTATCATGAACCAAAAAAGCTGCGCGACTTTCCGTTGCCATGGTAACGGTACTTTGTTATAATATAATTTCCATCAACACTACTTATCAGATCAACATAAAATTAACATATTCGTGACCGGACGGACATTCCAAATGATTTGGCCACCTCAGATTTTGTCGCCGTTAAGTTTGAAAAAAAAACTTTCGCTTAACTTTAATGTAACTTTTTAACTTTTTGAACGATTTTGCCACAATGGCATTCAATCGAGAACGAAGCTTGCGGATGGTCCAAATTTCAACTCGATCCGAGCCTCCGTTTGAACGTTGTGGCGAGACATACAAACAAACAAAAAAAAACAGTGACTATTTTTTCCCGGCAGAGTCAAATGGAAACGCTGCTTAAAAATACAGCCAAACCTTACACACTCAAAAGTAATGTGATTTAATAATGGGCGAAGCTCATCTACCCTTCCACATTTGCGCATTCTTATTCATAAACATTCAGTGCGCTGTAACAACAACCTTGACAAGCTTGGCAAAATAGAATTTGCATGAACTATTAAGTTTAAATTAATTGGAAAAATAGAATTTGGATGAACTATTAATATTATGTTTAAATTAATAATGTGACAAATTAGATGGACTATACACTGCTCTTTTAAATAAAGAAAAAAGTATGTAGGTAACGATATTTCAACAACTATTCAGTCGTCTTCAACTGGTTTAATGACATTTGACAGTTATGCATAGTTGCGAATTCTATTTTACCAAGCTTTTCAAGGATGTTGTTATGGGGCACTGCACGTTTATGAATTAAGAATGTGCAAATGTGGAAGGGTACATTTTTACCCTGACTTGGCCCTTTTTTTTGGATCACATTACTTTTGAGTGTGTAAGGTTTGGCTGTATTTTTACAAGTTTTTGTATGGGTGGGTTTAAATGTACTGCAAAGGCGTGCACATGGCCTAGGCCTATTCCTCCCAGGCCGGACCTAATGTATCAACTTCGTCCGCCAAACGACGGCCCATCCGCGCCGGCCTAGGCCGAGAGCCGTAGGCATAAAAAATTGTATGCATACAGATAAAATGTTTCAAAATAAGTTTTTAATGGTCTTTTATATGCATGATTGATTGTAAACTTGTCCTTCTTTTCTGTACATTGTCATTAAAATATATTAAAACGCATGAAATGCGTTCCCTGTAGGGCCAAGGGAGCTAGCAGGGGCGGATCCCCCCAAATAATTTGTAATCTGTTTTATTTTAATGAGACGAACAGGGGGCCCAAAATTCAACGGCACCGTCCTAAAATCGTGTTATAAGCCATAAAAGTTAAAATATTAAACCAAAAATGTTTCGCCTCCGGCGCATGGGGCTTCGCCTCAGACCCCAGCTGAACTGTGCCACCTAGTTTTGCCCTTGTGCCGGGTCTAATGTTGGTGGCTGTGCACGCCTATGATGTACTGCAAAACACGGATTTGTAGTGTGTATTTGATGACCTCCAAACCAAATAAGATTGAAAAAATGTGACAATATTTAACACCGGCATATAGCTCTATGCATGTAGAAAAATACAAAAAATACTACATGGAAATCGAGGCAAAGGTAAATGCAAGTTTTTATTTAATATCTTACGTTCCATTCTGGCAAGTCCGCACTGACCCCCGTAAAGAGTGGATCGCGTCTAGTATGCATAGGATATAATACTACCAATCGAGAAAACATCTTTTGCTCAGCCGCGTGTAGAACGTTTTTGCTCGTGACAGATCCCGAATGCGTAGTTCAAAGAGAGTTGAATGTTTTCTAAAAAGTGTGAAGTGCGCGTTACACACCTCTGTAAGCGGTTGCTAGATCTGTCCGGGTGAACCACAGCGCAAACACGCATCAATGTATCTCATACATACAAGCACTTTTCAAACAAACTACATATGAAGTATTTTTTTATTTTTCTGCATGCATAGTGCTATATAGCGGTGTTAAAAATCGTGACATTTTGTCAATCTTTTTTGGTTTTGAGGTCATTAAATATACACTATAAATTCCGAGTTGTGCAGTATACGTAAATATTAATCAAAACTTAATAATTTTTCAACAAAAATGTTTAGCTTGATTTCTTCAGAATCACCCACAGAGTCAGGTAAATGGGAGACAAAGACTCATTTATTCCGTCTGACTGCCAGCAGATTAGGCCAAAGCGGTCAGCACCTGTACACAACTTTTAGGGACAATTGTCTTAATATTTCTATCCTCATGGAAAAACAGTATTAATCTTCAGTGTTATCGATTAAGAGGATGGGATAGTCGTGAAATAAAACCACACAAAATTACAGTTTTTTCGTGATATCTCGAGAACGATGCAAAATATCTAAAAACTGATTCTCGACCGCTATGTGGTTTTGTTAGAACAATGTAATGCAAGAAAAAATATTCAAATATAATAATTGGTGTGGTTTGTATTTAAGATATGCATTTAATTAATTAAAATTCTAATAAAAAACTTAATTACAACACAATATTTTTTCGTACAGGCCATAGTTCTCCCAAAACCACAGAGCTGTCTAGAATCAGTTTTTAGATATTTCGCATCGTTCTCGAGATACCACGAAAAAACTGTAATTTTGCATGGTTTTAATTTCGCGACTAGCCCACCCTCTTACCAATATTTTGAAAGTCAAAAGAAAATGGCTGAAAGTTGGTTGAATGAAAGAGGAACGTGTATAAAAAAGGAGAAGGCTGTGTACATAAGGGAAAATTATGTTTGATGTGCGATTTTTTTGTCACATGGTACAAAAAGAGTTTTGAACCGGTGGACGAAAAAAATCGTACAACAGGCGTTATTTCAGAAAATATTTTCCCTTATACTCTGTCCAGAGACAAAGTGTGTTAAAAAAGAATCATGGCTCAAAATTAAGTATTGCACCTAGAACTTTCATTTTGTTATTGACCCAAAATTTGCATATAATGGCCAAGTGGGAGTTATTGCCCCATAAAAAAATTCCTTTCTTTTTTTATTTAAGTTCCTCTTTCATTCATCCAATTTTCAGCCATTATCATTTGACTTTCAAAATATCGGTCAGAGTGCTATGGAATAACTTTAATAGTTTACGATCCTTCCAACAAGTCAACATGCCAAAGGAAAGATATCACACCATTTTAGGCTATTTTAGTCCACAATATGAAATTACAAGGAGACAGAGATCATTATGACTATCAGTCTGTACTCTGTTAACATACTAAATCTGTATGTCAATCTATCGGCACTAAAGTTGATTGCAAAGGTTGGTCATTTTGACTGCGATCTAGGAGCTCGATTTTTATAGGTGTTTTTTCCAATTTAAACTCCACTTTTGAAATTCAAATGCTTAAATTGGAAAAATCAGAACATGAAAATGTACAAACCACTGGAACATGGAGTATTAAAATCATGTAAATGTACAGGGATACACATTTTAAAAGCTCCGCTCAAAAATCAAACTTTTCCCAATGGCTTCACTCAACCTAAAAATGTTAGCCTCGCACAGCCGTATTTTTTATGTTGTGTATTCTTTTCCCATATTAGCGTTAATCCTTATCCAAATTAAGTAAAATTGGTGAAGTTTTGGTAGTGGTCCAGTGATAAGGAATATTGTCCCTACTAGAGGTGGTCGCTAGATCAATTTTTCACTCACCTCACGTTACGTCACGTAAACTCATTTTCTGTTCATGCACAGTCACTCACGAATAATATAATTTTTATTTAACTCACGCATTATCACGTAATATTTGTCAAGTATATACTATACTCACTCACGCCTGACTACTTGCATCAGAGGTGTAGCCAAGTAACTGAAAGGCCTGGGTGCAAGGTTCTCTAATGGGCCCCTGTGGTTGCGTGGGCAGAATTTTTTTGGGGCCCTTTTTACTCAAGATAGCCTGTAGAGCGATTTGAGACAGGAACCGTCCCGACAACTATTTTTAAAATACTACGGGACAGATCACATAAAAATGGGGTGATCTCAGTAAAACCGGGACGTCTGGTTACCCTCTATGACAATGACCCTATGTTTATAACGATGCATATATATGTATGTGTATTTTAATTAATTATTCAACAATAGTGTAACATTAAAAACCCTCTGTAGTTTGGATTCAGCTGAGCGGTTGCGGTGTGGGAAGGGGCAAAGGGGTGTAAAATACGCGGAACATTCAAACAACAATAATTAAGTGCAATCTTTGTAATATCGACAAATAAATTTCCAATGTAAATAATGACATTTTATATTTTAAAATTATTTGTTATAAATTGTCTATAGCACATTTAGGACACCCTCGCGCCCTTCGGGGCCCTCAATGCTCAGGGCCCGGGCGCGACGCACCCCTTGCACCCCCTATTCCTACGCCCCTGACTTGCGTTATCAAGCCTCTCGAGAGAGCAAGTGATTGGTTAATTAATTAAAGAGATTGTTCGTTAATTATTCTCTCGTCCATGTATTCATGGCTGAATTTTAGGGCATGGTGTGACTAGAGTTAAGCTAAGAGGTGGGTGGCCTAGCCTCACAGCTGAGAAGGGCTTGTTCTGCGCTGGAGCATTTAGTGTCGCACACAGTCACGCGTGTTATATTATCACGCAAAATCACGTTACCTTTTCAAAGCATTCTACATACATACATACAAATACCAATGTTTTGCTACCAATTTATTGGGTTTGATTTCCGGTTTTAGAGTATTCGTCACACATTCAACGGAACATCGAGTGCCTGGCGCGTGTTATCTAGATTTTCATATTTGACATAACAATTGTGAAAAATGAGTTAATGTTTTAACATAGTTCAATCTACGTTGAAGGTTGTTGATAACTTTCAATGGTCTAACATGTAAACTAAAACATAAGAACATCTCTCGGAACCTCAAAAATGAATTTTCTGTTTTTTTTTGTTCCGGAAAAATGAAAAAAATGTGAGTGAACCGAGGTTCGTTGTGACAAATACTCTTAAGGCATTAAATTGTAGTTTCTGAAATGGACTCAAATTCTCTAACGTGATCCAAGGTTACATATTTCACAAATGGTGCTTTGGAGTGTCCTAGTACCAAAGCACATAATTGGTTGTATAGAGTTGTTCCAAACTAGCCTTGTCGGTGCTCTCCAGCCATTAGTCCTCTTTTCAAATATAATCATCTGGTTGGCCATTATTTTCTTGTTGATAGCGTCAGAGCCGACAGGCTTTGTTTGTTTATTGTACTTAAATTTAAGTTCCTATTAACAATGTGTTCTGTGCTAATCTGACAAATGTATTGCAAACATACAGTCACTTGATATAGATAGTTGCTTTATAATAGTAATTATAATAATAATAAACTTTTATTTGGTCTCTGCAGCCAAAGCTGTTACATTGGTATCAAAGTTACAGAACTGATTTTAGTGGGTGACTTTCTGTTCTGTCCATCCAGGGTCTGTATCCACGGCTGTACCACTGAGAATATGTTTTGTTCCTCGACTAAAAGTTGTCTCTGAACACTTGAGATAAATAAACCAAGCACAAACCAAACATTTACCGCTGACTTAGTTTTCACATCTGTCTAGATTCCTTTCATTCCCTGTATTCTATTACAATCATGATTAACCCTTTCACTACCAGATTTTTGTTTTCAAAATTAGGTTACTTTAATCAATCATTTCAAAATACTAATTATTTAAAAAGATTTTTAGTGTTTTTCAAATATTTGTTTCGGGTTTTTTAAGGAATTTTGGAAAATTTTGGATTTTGAACTAAAGCTTCATTCTGAGTTAATATGTAAATTTGATGCAAATTCCTAAAACAAGATTTTTTTAAATTTTTTTTGCATATCTCAATTTTTTGTATCTCAAATAGCAGCAATACTAGAAATATTACTTTTCCGGGAAGAACCAAAATTTTCCCATTTTTAGCCTTTTTTGCAGATTTGGATTTTCTCTAAAACAGGCACTTTTTGTCCAATCAGGATGGGGAAAAAAAGTATTTATTTTTAATGCTCGGGAAATTTTTTTGAAAAAAGGGGTCAAATTGAAAAAAACTTTCATTTTACCCGGATATAAATTTTGGAAGTTGATGTCCACTATAGAGGACACCAGTAGCGAGAGGGTTAAGCAGATTTGCAATTGAATTGATCCATATTATTTGGGATGTGGTTTTGTAACTTGTTTAAAAACTTTGGTGTTTGTGATTGACTGATTGGTCTTACCTCCTAAGTTTAATATTTTTTTAAATTTAATAAATATCACTATGTTAGATCTGCATCAGTCTGCCAAATACAAAATTATATCAGTGCTGTGATGAGTGTTGCCAACACCCTCAGTACCATGGCCGCCAGTAGAACCTTAAAATGCCGCCAGATTCAAGGGCTGCACCACTAACTTGAATTAAATTGCATAAAAATCCTTCACACAAGATGTACAATAAAAATGTATTGAAAAACAAGGTAAAACAAACCTCACATCAAATAAAAAAATCAATATATCGTCCTTAGTTTATGAACTAAATACCATTATGATTTTGAATTATGCATAAAATAATTGAAATCGGTATGGAAATGACTTTGAATTTGCCTAAATTGCGTAATTTTAACACATATTTTGGGGATTTATTAGCGGATTTATGTAAAGTTTACCGCTGTTTTGAAAGCTGAAAACTGCAAAGTGTTGCCACTAGTCTCAATTTGATATTTTCACCACGTTTTGACTTTCAAAAACGCTAAAAACGCCTTTACTATCAATTGTTCTCCATAATTTGTTCACCCTTTCACTATCTCATTTTATAAAATTTGTAACATACCATCATTGTTCACCCTTTACTAGCTATTGTTTACTGTCATTTGTTCACCCTTTACTTTCTAATTTTATATTATTTGTTAATTTATTTCTATTGTATTGTATAATGTGGTTTTAAGAGGTACAACTAAGCATAGTAAGTTAGACACTTTGTGACTGGGGCCTCATGGCCCTTTTCAAACTTTCTATGAGGTTGTGCACCTTAATATTCGATTATCTGTACAATTTCTAAAATAAATAATAATAATAATAAAATACCTATCACCAGTGACTGACAGTAAAACGAGTCAGTGTTCGGAAGAACTTCAGCAAGAATAATCCCTGTGTTCAGACGCCCGGTCAATTCGACCGCTGCGCGACTACTAAGGTTAGCAAAAACATGAGTGTGCTCCACCATTGTCCTCAATGGTACTTACATCAAGTACTTAAAATACGTGTCCAAAAATATTTTTGATATAACTAGGAAAACGCTAAAGTCCCGTCGCGTTGATGGATGAGCTTTTTTATAAGTTTTTAGATTGCGTGGGATCTATTTACTTATCAAGTGCCTTTTGAACGCATTGTTGTTGATTGTTGTCGATTGTTGTCAAGTTTCTATTGCTACTTGTAAATTGTCATTATAAACCTAAAAAGAAAACTCATATTAAAACCTTTATTCTATGGATTCTGGCTAACTTTTTCAACTTTTTTCTTTCAAAAAGCAATACATCACCATTACCTTAATGTCCATGTGAAATATGAACGTTGTAGCCCTACCCGTTTGGTCAGAATTGGCCCAAATGTCACGAAAATATCGCACTAAAAATCGGGAAAAATCGTAAAAGTACGATATTCATGAGAAATATTTCTTCGATTGTACCCAAAAACGTAGCAAGTCTAAGTTCAGAGATTTCGAAGGTCCCCTCAAATTTTCATCCAGATCACGTATGCCGTTTGAACGGTAGAGAGCAAACAAACAGACAGAAAAACAAACGAAAAAACAAAAAAACAAAAAAACATTTTAGCTAAATTTTTCGAGGGGTCAGTGAAATTGAAGTCTTCGCTTCGCTCATTCTAAAATATGAATGTTGTAGCCCCACCCGTTTGGTCAAAATCGGCCCAAATATCATGAAAATATCGTACTAAAAACCGGAGAAAAAATCGTAAAAGTACGATTTCTATAAGAAATATTTTTTCAAATGTCTCTAAAATCATAACATTTATGATTTCAGTGATTTTAATCGTTCCTATAAAGTTTCATCAATATCGGAGTAGCCGTTTGCCAAATATCAGGAAATATCGCACTAAAAATTGGAAAAAAATCGTAAAAGTACAATATTTATGAGAAATATTTCTTCGATTGTACCCAAAAACAATACAGCTCTAAGTTCAGAGATTTCGAAGGTCCCCTCCAATTTTCATCAAGATCGCATATGCCGTTTGCCCGGTAGAGAGCGAACAAACAGACAAAAAAACTAACAAAAACAAAACACCCGAGCTATTTTTCTTGGGGTAACGTAAGTAAAAAACAAACAAAAAACACAAAGTCAAATTGAAGTCTTCGCTTTGCTCATCCAACTATAAGAAGGTGAAACTGGATTTTAATTTATACTGTATTATCAATAATATTATCAATGAACCGTAGTATTTAGTAAATCAATAATCTCAAAAATGTTTCAATGTTCTCTTTTATGTAATATGCCTTTATATCGATCAATAAACGTGATCATACTTATACCCGATTCATTATTACTCTTTAGAATATCATAGAAATAATATAATTAAGTTTCATTTATAATTAAAACATTGACGTCGACTTATTTCACAATGTCCACGTGCGACTACTAACGTAACAAACAGGGGCGCAAGTACTGAATGTGTGAATGTGAACATTGTTATTAGGTGGCGGCCCTGTGATTATCTCTTCTAGCTTGTGTGTACTCTCAGTCTTACTGCATGGGTATATAGATTATATAACCCCAAAATAAAAATGCTATATTCTCATTTGTTAATTTACATATTATGTATGTTTTAGGATATCACGATTGGCCCCCTGTCGTGACGTCTCTCGAAGAGGGATCTAGTTCCCTCCGTTATCCGTGCTCAAGCTGTACTCGAACCTACAAATACAAAGGAGATCTCAGTAGACATATCAAGTACGAATGTGGTCAGGAGGAGCCGTTAAACTGTCCCAACTGCAACAGAAGTTACAAACAAAGACGAAACTTAATAGCGCACCTGAAGAACGAATGCGGGAAAGAACCCCAGTTTCGGTGTCCACATTGCCCCTATCGCTCAAAGTGGAAAAGTACTTTAAAAGACCACATTAATAATAAACATAAGTATTTTGATTGTTGATAGAAAGTATTATTTTTAAGTGTTGATATTAATTTAATTAATAGTTAGCTAAGCAATTTGTACATGTCGATATTGAATTGTTATTAATTATTATTAGTATTTATTTTTGAAATTGTACATAACATGAAACTAGGAAAATGCCAAAGTCGTTCTGAGACGAGTGAGCGAGTCATGGGTTGAGTACCCGGTAACATTCCATTTCCTCCCCCATCATAAGACTGGATCCAGCATGGGTCTTTCCTCCCTAGCTAGGCTAGAGTGCCGTTTTATGGCCTAGCAGTTGACGCGCACTTATTCCAAACAAACTCAAAACCCTATCATTTATACATTATAAATGAATCTGTTCCCGGGTACTCAACACATAACTCGCTCAATCGTCTAACAACGACTTTGGCGTTTTACTAGTATTACTTAGTGGCGTCGCGAGTTCTCTTTACAGTTGCGTTGGTGGATGAGCTTTTTCGGCCAAAATAGCCTGCTACCGAATGTAGATTGATGTTTTGAAACTTGTACCAACAACCATTAAATGTGTAGCTATGGTAAGGCATATTCTTATCAACAATGGAAGTATGTACAAGAGTCAAAATTTCCAACTAGTGTTAAAGAAGCTATTATTTTACTAGGAAAACACCAAAGTCGTTGTTAGACGAGTGAGTGAGCCATGTGTTGAGTACCCGGTATCATTCCCTTTTCTCCCCCTATACATAAGACTGGATCTAGACAGCGTTGGTCTTTCCTTTCTAGCCTATCATAGGCTAGAGTGGCGACGCCTCTTATAACAAATAAACTCAAAATCTTATCATTGATATCTATATATCAATCAACTTGTATGCAGATGTTCCCACGTACCAACACATGATTCGCTCACTCGTCTAATAACGACTTTGGCGTTTTTCTAGTCTAGTGGGATAAAGCGCCCTTATACCCGGAATGTGGGAGACCTGGGTTCAATCCCCTGGTTGGGAAATATTTTGTAATTTCTGGATTGTATTTAAAAAATTATAAGACATGTTTGAAATGCATATAATGCAGTGTAGTCTATCATCTGTGACAATACTATGGAAAACATAGCCAGTACAAAATACGTGTGAAGATTGCAAGGTATACTCAATCTCCTAGCAGAATTTGGGGGACCTGGAGCATGCAAGATTCGATACACCTTGGTCACTGTATGCATTTTTTACAGCCTGACAAATAGCAAACAAAAAATATTTTTTCAAAAACAAAACCATTGTCGTTAAAATAATTTTTACACATTTGCAGACATTTTTTAAATTTATTATTTCTTGTAGGTTTAAATCCCAAAGGGATCTAGCTGATTTTGTTAGCAGTTCTCGGTTAACTTGTACCGGATGTCTGTTTAAAATTTCAGCGCAATCTGTTCAGCGATTCGGCTGATTAAGGCGTACACACACATACACATACACAGAAGAACAGAATAAGCGCCGTTTGAGTGAATTGTAATCCTCATTCGTTTCGCTCACTCGTTTAATTAAGATATAGGCCTACAACTCCATAGAAAGTTAGAAAAGACCCATGTTTTAATGCTGAAGCCACCTTAATTAAACATTTATTGGCAAAAAGTTAACTACTAATTGTGTTTTAATAGTGTGACTACACTTTCCTTCATGCCCACCATTCACTACGTTGTTACTTGTTACAAATAGTGGGCAAACCTAAATATATCAGCCTATCGGGCCTAGTTTGAGACAGTAACTCACCTCCTTTTGTTTTGTAAGGCTGAATTTTTGTCTTCCTGTATATGGCTAAAAACAAATACATTATATTGATGCTTTTTTAGGCCTGTGGCCCCAATAACTATAGGATTTATTGTGGAGGTGGAAGGATCAATGGAATTTAAGGCGAATGTATGTATCAATCAACGCCAGTCCGATTTTGTAAAGAATCTAAAAAGTTAGTCGCGTGAAATATGGCCATAGGCATAGAAACAGTAAACATGTCATTACTTTTTAGTAGAGATACTTGAAAATAGCGATGTGAATAGATGCTACAAAGCGCTATATTTTTCACTCAAAACTATGGTTTTCCAGACCTACTTCATTTAATATTACATAGTATCTATTATTTGCTATCCACATTTTTAATTAGTGTATATTGATTCAACCTTGATGACATTATTTCAAAATAAAAATATGAAAAAACTTCATACACAAGCTTCTGAAGGTGGCCAAAAAAATAGATGCTACAAGGCGCTATAAAATGACACTTGAAAATGCACGTATCTCTACTTAGTTATTAGGCCTACTATTTTTGCAGGACATTTCCCCAATGTTAGTAAAAACTAGTATGCACTGAGCTGTGTGTGTTTTTTTTTTGTCTGTTGAATTAATTAATTTGTATATTTATTTAAATTGCATCTTGATATTTTGAATTACAGTACCTTATTTTCTATTTGAGTATCGGTTTTTGTGTTTCCTTGCATAGAAAGATTCTTCTTCTTTGCTTTGAGTTTATATTAACATTTTTGCCCACCAGCAAAAAAAGCTAGGTATTTGCACCAAAAGCAATTTGCTTATCCTAGATTTATACTTTCTTATATGTGTGCACTATGTCTATGTTTACTATGCTACATTTAAAGAAAATAATTTTAAAAAATCCACCTTTGAAATGAAATGTTACACTCTTTTCAAGTCTTAACCTACTGTATACTACGGATATTGAGAAATGAGATGTCCCTTCCCCCAAAACGTAAAAGCCAATTGTTACAAACATCACAGAAATCAAATTAGTTTTCATATATATAGGCTATTAAAACTATTTAAGTGCATAGGCCTACCCAACTGAAAGTACTACTATTAAGTTTTAGACACCGTTTAAGACATCAGGTATTAAACGCTGTGTTTTTTCATTATCCATTGGATTTCACAAACCTAACTACAATAATATTATTTAACTATTCACAATGTGACATAGGTACATTTTTTATGGGAGCTTAGCTTACACATCATTAAAAAGTAAAAACAGTATTTGTTATTTTATTGTGTTAGTCATGATATTTTAAATAAACTTTTATCAATTTTTATCTTAGTTAATATTTTAATAAATGCTCAATAACAATATGGACGTAAATCTTTCTTTGTTTTCATGATTCCAATGGGACAATTGAGTAATTGTTAATTGGTACATTATTTTACTTAATTAAGAGCAATGTTCTGTACACAAAAATATATTTTTATCGATAATTAAAGCATATTTTCATTTATAAATTTTATATGAAATTTTACTCATAATTTGGGCAGGAAAAATAGGTCGTGACGTCATCTTTCATAGATCAACAATCACCCAATCATGTAACAAAACGAGTTACAAAACAAAATAACTTGGTTTAAGTGGAGTCACTGAGACTTGTGCAGAGAGGAAAGACGAATCACACGAACAACTCAATTAATTCATCGATTTTGAATTATTTAAGTAGTGAAATCTCCATAATTTGCCCCATTTTAGCAAAATTAGTGACTTTATTCCAAGTATGCAGATGATTTTTTAACGCTAATTTTCATACTAGATCTCAACTTTGAAATCATTGTGAATTTTTACTGTTCAGGTTAATCGTAAGATAAAGGGTTTAATGGGAATTTTGGTTTCCTGAATTGAAATCCATGTTTTGGATTTTCCATTTTTTTCTTTCTGTACTTATGTCTCAATGATTTTTTATGGCGTAGTCTTTGCAACCAAGTGTGGATATCAATAGAAACATATTTAACTAACATTTATGCAAAATTTTGTATTGACTAATGAATGATAGTACGTATTACCAACCGTTCCGCTGCAATCATCAACACCAGAGCACTTGCATTTTAGTTCCCTTAACCTCGGCAACTCCTCTTAAGCAAATGATTTCACTCTTACTATCATATTTGAGATAAATTTTGTTGCTAGTTTTCCTAATTTTTTTTATACATAATTTAATATGAAAACATAATGTATTTGAATTATTTTTATTTGAGAGGAGTCGCTGAGGCTGTCGCGGAGACACAAGTTTACGTGCTCTGCTTTCTGGATTTTCCTAGAAAACAGATAATAATATCGGTATCATATTTCACATGATCATTAATGAAGAATCAATCTATGACATCCAGTACACGTATTCCTAAATTAATTAAATTATTAAATTATTTGATTTTGAATTTAAAAATTGTCAAATCTCCGTAGCCTAATTTATTCAATTTTGGCCAACTTCGGTAATTTATTTCAAGTGTACAGGTTTTTTAAACGCAAATTTGCATACTGGATACCAACGTTTAAATCAATAGGAAGGCGTAGGTTAATTACGTGCATCGTAAGATAAACAGTTTGATGGGAATTTCATTTGGATTTCCCATTTTTTCACGTTTTTGACTTATGTCTTGCAATGGATTTTACATCTAACTAATAAGTTAATAAGGACTAATTTTTTGCAGCTAAGTGTGGATATCAATATAAAAGTACTTCATTAACATTAATGCAAAATTTGGTAATGATATTGCCATCTGTTCAGTAGAAATCATCAACACCCGAGTGCGCGCATTTGAGTTGGGCCAAGTTCAATGTTCACCCGCTAAACTAAAAAAATATATTTTAATCGGGCTAACTAGTTATGGGCCTACATTTATAAATTAGCAGAAAAAATATTGGGGCCACCATGTCCGCCCAAAAGTTCATACTTGGTTATTTTCGAGCTAGGTCCCATCCGCAAAAATTTCCCATAAGAAATGACCCGGGGACGATCTTTATGCCCCGTGCCCTTCAAGGATTTTGATCCAAAAAATATTGGCTTTCATTGACGTACTCGACAGCCTTTTCTGTAAATCCTCTATATTTTGTTTTGTAATTTGGGCAAGTGGTTCAGTCAAAATATGCTGATTACCTATCAAGAAGGGGTGTGATTTTGGAATGCATATTTTTGTGTGTTTGAGTATATATTTGTGTACAGTTTCAAGAAACAATGTTTTAAAGGACTATTTTAGATTGTTACGATGCTCTAGTATTTATGTTTAACAAAAAATAAACAGGTTAAAGCCGATTTAAGAATTTTCCCAAAACGCCAATTTTTTCAAAGTTCTGGATTTAAAAAAAATGAAAAATTGGGGTAAAATCACAGTTACAAGATAATTCTTTTTAAACGGTCATTTTAGTGTAGTAGTATGCTATAGACAATGCAACATTTATTTATTTTATTTTTTTTGGGGGGGGGGGGGGTAATAGCCCCTTTAATTCATCCATTGTATTTTGAAGTTGCAATGAGCGGCCAAGTCGTGATTTTCACTATAGAGCCTACATATTAACTGCCTCATCTTGAAGGCGTGGTGGTAAAATTAAGTCATTAACAATGCTGTTGATATAAGAGATGATATTACCCCAAAGAATATTTTTAACCACATAGCCCTAACGCGTTTCTTAGACATATTCCGTTTTCTTTTGTATGTTCAGAAGTGTTACTGTTGCATGTAGTCTACATGAACTGTGCTTTACAAAACCCTCATCTTTGCCTGTCTCTCTTCATATATCTGCTATACTGTAATACCTAGTATTAAATGTGTAATGACTGGTATTGGTATAATTGTACTGGTAGTGGTATTAGTATCCTATTCAAACCTTCCATACTGCCAGCTACTGGCTGTTAGTGAGTGGTCACAGGTGACCAACATAGCACTCACTATTCATTTGCCCATTATTGAATTTTAAAAAGTCTGCATTTCAGATTTGTATTATTTCATTACTCTGTATGTATCCCTACAGTATTAGTATAACCGGCTAGGTAACCTGTTAATGGCAAGGTACGGTACCCTGTTTTTATAATAGTTTATACTTATTTTGGTGAAAGTACCTTTAAACAATAATGAGTGCTTATTTTATGTAAATGTACTGGGGTCCAGGAAACTAGCATATTGTTAAAAAACAATTTTTTATAGAATGTGATTAGTCAATTACACAATCATATTTTGTAGTATAGTGGATAAAGTTTGACACCAATTTTATCTACCTGTACCTAATTCTGAAGTGCTTTATTATTATTATTACAGTATTTGCATTATGACCTAACGGTTGACGTTTATATATATAATATAATATTTATGAAAATTATGATTATTTCTTGGTAATTTACACGGAATTAGTTATTTCCATAATTCTTTGTGTGTATTTGTCAAGTGTGAAACACCATATTTACACAATTATCGACCACCATTGAGTAATGACGCACCCCTATTTTGACCACTCAACATTTAAAGAATATGTTTTAAATACTATTGACAAATGGCTTCACATAATGGCCGCACCCCACTTTTTGAACTTGGTATTTTTAAATATACCCAAGGCCTATACTAGCATAAATAAACGGTATAGTTCGTCCGTTTACAGTTGACGAATTTGGAGATCCTTAAAGGGACAAAAGACCAGATTTGTTCACACCTCTTGACAAGATTATCTTCCTCTGGTTCACCGAGAAATAGTCTCGGAGATCCCCAGTGATTGACATATCTATTATAATGAATAGCAAACCCGTCGCCAAATCACTTAGTTTGGTTTCCATTATTGCGCTTCATTGGTTTGCCAAAGAGGCGCACAATGAAACTTCAGCCGGGCAACATTGACGACGGTCAGCGAAGACTGAATTTTAAATTACAACCCTCGTAATTGGTTATAACAAGTGGATTACATGTTCCCGCTGTGTCGGCGAAAAAGCCGAAATTCGTCAAATGTAAACGGACAAACTATAAATGGCTAATAAAACTAAAAATTCTAATATAAAACTAATTTACAATTTGTTGAACCTTTTTTTTTTACTATTTTCCTGGGCCCCATAGCATTACACATATGTGTGGTGGTTATCAATAGTTCTCTGTTCTGACTTTTGCATCTGCGGAGACAACAATGAAAGCTACTGTGTGCGACACCTTTTCACAGTTAAAAAAACCACTTTGACCTGAAATCGATGGCAAATTTATAGTTATTTACATGCTGTGCTTGTGAGTTGGATGAACTTTAAAAAATATTACAAAACAACATTTATGTTATGCCATGGACTTTAATCTTAGATCCATGGTTATTCTTCCCATAATGATGTCATGAGTGAGAATTAATGAGTTCATGTTTATTTTAATGACGAATACCTAATCGAAAAGGTGACTGCAGTATCAAACGATACTGTGGCAATTTATTTTTTTAAGAAGAGAGTTGTGACCAAGAGAAAGTCAACACCACATTTTTTTTGGTCAGTAATAGTGTGAAATGTTTGAACATCTTCAATTGTAAAATTTCAAATTTTAAATTCACAAAAGGACTAATTTAATAGTGATTGTATGGTGGTCCATGTAAGAGCGGGAAATGTGATATGCACAGAAATATGTTTGTGCTTTGGTAAATTTGTTTCAGAATTGAAACATTCCAATTCAATAGTATTTTAATTATTGATTATTGAAATGATATTGAATATCAATTATCGAACAATGATATTGATTATTGTGTAAATCCATATTTTTTTAAATTCTAGTTGATACCTAAATGCCAATTGATAAGTTGTTGCAAAAACGATGAGAAGTAGGTACTACAACATATTTTGTAGACATAAAACATTACATTTACCATTGTTTTGTGGAGAGTGTATCTTATACATCACAATACAATTTACAAATCATTGTATAGTTCCATTGAACAGCAAGGCTTCAAAGCCCTGTTGAGACACATGACATTCAAACCAAATCCTAGTCAGGTGGAACTTGTGAAATTGCATTTTATAATTAAAGAAAGGTGAACTGTCCTAAAAAATGTACATTATTATTTATAATGAATAACAACCAGTTCTTAAAGTCTTATCATTAAATGATGAGAAGATTGTAGTATGTCTCATACTAACTACTAGTTAAATCTGGCTTAAAAGCAAAAACATTACACATCACACTCCTTTTTTTGAGACCTGAATGATAACTAAGTTGCACAGGGAGATTTTACATTAGTATCTCTGTGAAGTTAATTTCTGTAGTGTGTGACCCAAACTTTACTTGCTGTATAAGGTGCCTGAGTGTGTAGCGCACCGCGGCTTGGCTGCGGTGCCCTAACGGGCACATAGATACTGATATTGTCTCAATTATTTTGGGAATTGGAAAGTATGAACAATGTGCTCTAGTTTATCTATTTCAATTACAACACATTGATGATAAACTTGTATTGATCTTTTATGTGAGTGACAGTTATACATGTCTGTATAGTATACCACAGAAGTCGAGGTTTTGTGCATTTGACCTAATTACCGCACACATTTGCCTCTGCTTTGTATTTTGTTTCTGTGTGCTTACTGCTTTTTTAAATTTTCTCATAGCAGCTTTATAAGCCTTTGTTTTAAAATATTTTTAGTAGTTGTGTTAATTTGTAGGATATACCCACTTATTTTCAAAGTAAATGCCATGGGATATCTTTCAAGAAAAGGCTTGAGTTTTATTATTAATTTGTTCAGAAAAAAATTGTGGACAGTACGTAATTATAGTTTAATGGTGGATGAATGAAAAAAAAATTGTTTTAATTTCAATTTTGTATCGAGCTGAACTTTGTTATGCACAGTATTTATTTTGTTGTATGAAATAGTTCATCACAAATAATATACTCTTTGTTAACTTGTAATGTTTGTGGACTGATGTGGGATTGTTAAAAGTATGGATGGATAAAAGGAGGAAAAAGAATAAAGACTAGATTTTTGCAATAATCTTTGTCAATCTACCCCATCATGTAATTCCAGTAGGGACTCCTTCCTACTCTCAGGTCAACTAGTGTTTTATCTACAAACATGGTTAGAAGAATCACCTCTGTGAAGACACGTTAGTACATATACTAAGACTATGCAGAGGCATAGGGCATCATTTGTGGTGAACAAAGGAGGCAATGTTCGGTTTTATTGTGCCCACAAGGGGTGAATTAGCAGTAGAAATTTGTTTTGTTGTTTGTAGTAGTAAATTTATTTCTCACTGATTTGTTTTGTATTTCGGAACTGTAATCTTACAAATGACTTGCAGGTTATAATAAAAATGTAGCTTTGACTGAGTATTCAAGGCTAGATGTTGGTGCTGAAAATAAAAGTCAGTTTTTGTTATGCCAAAAAGCCATCAATAGTGACAATTAATACACATTTTGTTTTGTCAGTGAATTTTCTGTTTTTACCATCGATGCCCTTGACCTAGTTTGAAGATAGCCTCTTGACCTTGTGTGAAGATAGCCTCTTGACCTAGTTTGAAGATAGCCTCTTGACCTTGTGTGAAGATAGTCGGGAGGAAATATCCGAAGCGTCTAATCCAATCCCAACTTGCAAGGGAGAATGCTGGGACCAAAGGGCAAAGATACTGCAGTGTTTGGGATAAACAAAGCCACCATTGCTGTTGGCCCGACCCCGCCTTATTAGATCCTCGCATGCTAGTGCTGAGCTCCTCCAGCACTCAGCTTTCTACAGGCACACAACCCCGACGTGAGAAACTTCCCCTTGTCCTCAATCCAAAATATTTTTTATTTAAACCTTTTGTGATGGGTACTTAGTACAAATATAGGCATTACATAATACAACTTAAATGAATGATATTATGAAAGATTATAGGCGTATACAAACATACTAGGAATATGCCAAAGTCGTTGTTGGACGAGTGAACGAGTACCGGGGTACATTTTCATTTTGCATTGCAACGTATATAAATCAGTTGTTGTAAGATAGGAGAAAGTAATTTGCAAACCTTCATAGGTGGCAGCTGTGAGTCACAGCCTGTGATCAAGGTCGAGACAAATTTTATGCTCCTCTACTGCAGCGTTTGCTATGCTATGCACGTGGACGCGAGCGACACCAACACATATCACATTGCCAACGCCAAAGTATTAAAGGTATCAAGTCAAGATTAAAAAATGTGTTTTAGAAAGGTCCGTTCAAGCACCCCATTTTGGCTCCAGATGCTCTGCATCCATCTTTTATGATCCTCAATTCAAATTCAATTTAGTAAAAATCTGTAAAACTAACATTTCTGCAGTAACTTATTTTTTGCAAGTTTGCGGGGCACGATAACATTCAGACATTTTTGTCAGTTGTCAACATTCATGGTGGTAACATTGGGGAGATAAAATATTTTTTCCCAAAGTGAACTTTTAGTTTTAACAATAAAGTAGTAATTTGAGATATTGTATTGTAACAAGTAAAAGTAGTAATTTGTTTAATTTTAATTTTTTGTAGGTTGGATTCCTACAAATTTTGCTGTCCATGTTAACAGCACTCTATATATTGGTCCTTGACGTTGGTGTGAAATTTCGTCAAAATCGGACTAGAAGTTTGGCCCCTGCGCATCAACACACAGACATATATAAACACAACGAAGTGCCGAAAACTTGCCATAGAGACTTCGTTCGCTCTGCTCACTCGTCCAATGATGGAAGATGAAAATGATGTAAAACCTTTTTTAGAAAATAAGATAAAAGGCTTGTAATTTTACACACTTCAACTGAACTAAAACATAACAGTATATATTATATATATATCTTCATCAATGTGGATAGAGATGGGAGTCAACAGCTTACCTGAGTTGTAGAGGTATCTGCCATAGGATAGAACAAATGAAACTAAAAAACAATCATAGAAAGAAATCACTACATACCAAAAGAAAACGATAAACAGACGGAACAACTAAGCCATAAGCTAAAGCATAAGAGATGTCTACAACGACAAGAATAGTGATCTAATGAATAAACGCACACAAAAAAAACAGGCAATCCCTCATCATCTCAAGAATACATTACTTATATTGCCTAGGAGAGTCCATGCCCCTAGACAGCTTGTGCAGTATAAGTTATTTATTTAACGTCTATCCTATTCAGTCATAAAACTGATTTTACAAGGGGGACAACTATCATCACACGATTAGCGTATATGGGACAGAAATGAATTGCCCAACCTACGTCTTGCGGTCGACGTGCTCCTCTGGCTGCTTAAGCGTATGTGAGGCTAGCTTGAGGTAAGTTATGTTTCACTTTGCTTTCAATATTGGAACTTGTGGTAGTTATTGTTTGAAAGTTATTGTTAGTTTGCAGTGTTTGTAATTGTTCAATTCTGTATTTACTTTTATGTATATAATTTGTTTTTACCAGATTACCAAAGTAGCTCAAATTACTAACGTAAAATTACTTCATTCGCGTTAATGACACTGCAAGACTTGAAAACTATTATTATAGAATGCTAACAATTTCAGTAATATTACTGTACCAAACAATATTTACTACACGCTTGCAATAAATATTTCTTCGCCCCTACTTTATTCTCTTCGATGAGCAGTTTTTTTCGACTGTGTACTGACGTGACGCAGTGTGGCGTTGTACCCTATACCCAGAGGCAGGTATTTACGGTTAAAACGAAATTTTCACCGCTAAAATTCGTAAATGATCACCAATTCACCGCTTTTGGTCAGAACAAAACCAAAGATCTAAATAAGTTCCACCATATACCTGCCTCTGAATTCCTCTTAACTACATTTTATTGTAATCTGCTATTCTTTTACAAGGTTCCACACCCAAAATTTAAAAAAAAAAAATCGGGGGGAGAGAGAAATAGAACTTTCAACTAAATGTTGAATTATTTTCACCACCAATTTACCGCTTTTGGGTACAAGAAAAACGAAAATTGACTTTTAATTTCACCCCAAATACCTGCCTCTGCCTATACCTTTCAGGGGCACAAGATTGCAAGAGGCAATCTTTCAACGTAGCTGTAGCGTTCGTAGCATAGCAATGTTGTCTCATGGTGCACGGGTGAATGTGAGAAGAAATTGTTTTTATAGAGCTGAGATTTATTGAGACTGTTGGCTTAGTTCAAGAAAACCAGATTTTTACGTAGAGCGCAGAGGTCTGGTCTGGACGCTCTATCGTTTGTCCTATTGGGTTGTTAATAAGTAAGAATGTAAGAATCGTGCTGCAGAGCACAACAACCATAAATATGCCACCAAACAGGTAGTTTGTAGTAATTTCGCAAGCTTGAGTAGGGGGAAAATGTTTTAACTGTCAATATGTGCTTTGGTAGCGACATGTGCTCATCTCTATAATGCCAATAAAAATTTAATTAAAATTGTCGAAAAGTGGTCCAGACTGTTTGTGACCTTAGCTAGATTTGCCGATCAATCTAATTATTAATTGGTCAATAAATATCGCAAAAAATAGTTGGCCCGAGCTCATCAAACCGTCTTAAATTTAGTATTTTGATCAATATATTTAACCACAACCCTCCACCGGGATAACTGATGTGAACCATGTATTGGGCTAACTACAAGCTTGTTCATCTACTCTTGTTGTCAACATGAGCCAGGCACACGAGGTACACATTTCACGTGAAGTGCACTGCGACTGAGCTAAATAGAACAACGTTCAAGCCTAAGCTAATAGTGAATATAGTCAAACCCCAGCTAGGTTGTCCAGTGTCCATGCTATCTCACCAAATACCTTTCATTCCAGGCCCAGCGTCAATGAAAAACCCCACATTAATGAAAATAATTCAAGTTTTTAAAACCGGTACTGTAGACAATTTAGCTTGGGTTTGACTTTTAGCAGGTACTGCAAAACTCCTGGCTCGGTCTACACTCAAAGTACAGGGCAAACCATAGCGGGCAAAAACATACTTGAACATTCAAATTGTAGATTCAGCAGTAATGGTTGTGGTTAAAATTGCTTTAAAATATCTTCTGTGGTAGTCAATAATCACAAAACATCTACAGTCCTGGTTGAGAAGAGAGCATTCCATGGTAGTCCATGACTAGATCTTGCCATGGCCTATCGGGAAGACTAGTAGCGGTGACCATCTCAGGAGGATCAGGCTGGCTGACAAGTTGATAGCCCCGACAGGAACGAACTAGCTTCTCAACCGCAGTGTCAATGGTCGGCCACCAGACTTTAGAGTGAACATGCTGCTTTGTTTGTACTACTCCTTGGTGGCCCTCGTGTGCAAGAGAGAGTGCCTGGTCTGGCAGTGACGCTGGTATGTAAAGTGTCATTCCTCTAAGAACAACACCATCATGAAACAAAGTTTGGTTTTAATTATATCAAATCTCTTTAATTCAATTGGCCACCGTTCAGTTTGAATGGCTTTTACCAAGTCTTGAATATGTGGGTCGGAGGAAGAAACTTCTTGGATCTGTTCAATTCAAACATCATGGCTCGTGGCACTTCCAGGTGAGCCACACATCTCACATAGAGGCCTTCGTTCCCTTCAGACTTTGGTGTTTCGTGTAACTAAGAAAACGACAAAGTCGTTGTTGGACGATTGAGCAAGTACCGAGCGGGATATACCTTTGCATTTTATTTTTTATTTTAGCAAATAATTTGCGAACTTGCCAGAGCGGCCATCAAACCGCGATACGACTGCAGCACTGTGAGTCACCAAAACGAGACTTTCCTGCCACTGATGCGTTAGCTATATCGCTATGCAAGCCGACGCGGGCGACACCAAAACATATCACATCGCCAACGCGATTAAAGCTAACAAGATTCCAAAATATGTTTTAGAATGGTCCATTCATGCATCCCATTTTGGCTCGAGATGTTCTGCATTCATTTTTTATGCTCCTCTAATCAAATCCAATTTAGTAAAGCTCTGTAAACTGCATTTTTTGCAGTTATTTATTTTTTGCAAGTTGGCAGGGTAAGATAAAATTTTGAAAATTTTGTCAGTTGTCAACATTCACAGTGGTAACATTGGAGAAAAAGAGTTTTTTTCCCAATCAAACTTTTAATTTAAACTAGGAAGCTTCGCAAACGCTTTTTTTAGTCGCGTTGATGGATGATCTTTTTTAAGTTTTTAGTATGCGTGGGATCTCTTTACTTTCCAAGTTCCATTGCAATAAGACTGTTGGCTAAGCTCGAGAAAACCAGGCTTTGACGCAGAACGCAGAGGTAAATTCAGGATCACTTGGCAGCTCTATCATTAGTCCTATCGGGTTGTGTTTTGCACCAAAATATTAAGTAAGAATGTGAAATAGTTGGTATCAAGGGACATTTTCCAAATACTGCTCACTTTTCTTGTTAACTGGCCGTAAATATGACACCAAACAGTTAATTTATAGTAAATTTCCCAATTTTGTGTAAGAGATAATTATTTGAAATTTCAAAATCGGCGTTGATAGAGACACGCGCTCATCCTTTGTGAACAAACTCCCAAAAATGCAGATTTTTAGGATGAAAATTAATGGACAAAAAGCGGTACGTTCTGTATGTGAAATTATCTGGATTTGACGATCGAGCGGTTTTTTAAATGGGCATTTAACATTGTAAAAAAAGTTAGCTCGAGCTTGACATACAGTCTTAAAATTGCTATGGTAATTATCAAATATCTGGAGGCCCAAAGACTTGCTTTTTGTACGTATTGTAGGTGATTGTTGTCATGTTTCTATAGTTCGGGCCTACTTGTTAATTATTATTATTTACCTCAAAAAACTTATATTAAAACTTTTATTACTATGGATTCTGGTTTACTTTTTCTACTTTTTCTTTCAAAAGGTACTACATCACCATAACCTAAATGTTCACATAAAATATGAACGTTGTATAGCTCCACCCGTTTGGTCATAATTGGCCCAAACATCACGAAAATATCGGGGAAAACATCGAAAAAAAATCGTAAGAGTACGATTTCTATGAGAAATATTTCCCTAAAATCATAACAATATCTAACTTTAATGATTTCAAACGTTCCCATAGTTCATCAAGATCGGAGTAGCCATTTGTACGGTCGCGAGCCAAATATCACGGAAATATCGCATTAAAAATCGAAAAAAATCGTAAAAGTACGATATTCATGAGAAATATTTCTTCGATTGTACCCAAAAACGTAGCAAGTCTAAGTTTAGAGATTTCGAAGGTCCCCTCCAATTTTCATCAAGATCGCATATGCCGTTTGCCCGGTAGAGAGCGAACAAACAGACAAAAAAACAAAAAAAAAACACTCGAGCTAATTTTTTTTTTGGGGGGTCAGTGAAATTGAAGTCTTCGCTTCGCTCATCCAAAAATAAAGTACGCACGCCGGTTTTCAAAAGTTGTGATAGGAATGGGGCCTCTAATTATAGGCCGATTTCACTCCTTCCAATTTTTTCCAAAATATTTGAGAAGTTCTTGCATGGTATTATTTTTCTCATGTTAAGCCTTTTATTCCGGATTGTCAGCATGGATTTATGCCAAGTCGATCAACAGTTACCAATCTTGTTGGTTATTGTAACACAATATCTGAAAATTTAGATCAGGGTGTACAAGTGGATGCTCTTTATGCCGACTTTTCAAAAGCTTTCGATTCTGTGAGTCATTCACTTCTTATCTACAAGCTTGGACATCTCGGCATATCTGGCTCAATGATTAAATTATTGTCTAATTACCTAACGGGACGTAAGCAGACAGTTGTCATCAATGGAGCGAGTTCTCGGGCTGAAGAGGTTACGTCAGGGGTTCCTCAAGGCTCCATTTTGGGGCCTTTGTTGTTCAACATTTTTGTTTATGATATCCCATGTAGAGTTTTTTCTCCATGTCTTATGTATGCTGATGACATCAAACTGTATGCTGCAGTAAGATCTTTGCAAGACTGTTTACAGCTTCAAGAAGCTTTTGTAAGGTTATGTGACTGGTGCTCTTCTTGGAAGTTGAATTTAAATTTAAAAAATGTTTTTTATTACTTTTACTACTAAGAAAATCGAATTCACTTCAATTATTCTGTCAATAATGATACACTTAATAGGGTGTTTAGTGTAAATGATCTAGGTGTTTTGTTAACGTCTGATTTTTCGTTTAATGAACATATTCATACTATTCTGTTAAAAGCTTACAAGCTACTGGGCTTCAATTTGCCTTCTCTAAAAATACAATTAGACGTATATACTTAGGATTAGTGCGGCCGCAGTATTATCTGGTCACCACATCACAAGACAAAATTGACAGTTTAGAGCGACTCCAGCAGCGGTTTGTTAAATGGTTGTCACATCATAGCGATCCTACATTTGTGTACCACAGAAGGAATTATGAACAATTATGTGTGGACTTGCGCTTGCAGTCGCTCTGTGGTAGGAGGCAGACTGCTGACCTCGTGTTTTTAAAAAAGATTTTAACCAATGGGGTCGATTGCCCAGATGTTTTACAGTTAATTAATTTTAATGTGCCTGTTCGTAGGGCAAGACGTACTTATTTATTTTATCCTCCTAAGGCTAGGATTGATTTGTATAAATACTCTTATTTGCCTAGAGTGCTGACCAATTTTAATAACCTTTCAGGCAGTAGAAATGACTTTGATTTAGATCTTTTTAATGACTCAACTTTTACTTTTAAGAAAAAATGTTTGTTGTAGGGCAAATGTGTCTTATATTATATTAACTGTAGGTCCTATGTGTATTTTCTGTTTCAGGTTTGTTATGTTGTTGATGTTATGTTGTTTTTATTATATCCTAGTATTACTGGTTGTAAAACTGTTCTGGGATAAATAAATAATAATAATAATAATAATAATAATAATAATAATAATAGTAGTTATTTGTTTAATTTTAATTGTTTTGTAGGTTGGATTCCTGCAGATTTCGATACATGTATTTCGTGCTGGCTATGTTTTCATTTTTAATACTATCCAGCACTGCCTCCTAGATGTTGCTCGTGGCTACGAGGAGCTACGAGCAACACCTAGGAGGCAGTGCTATCCAGAAATAAAATATCTATCCCGACCGTTGTTTGAACTTGGGTCTTCAATATTCCGGGTAAAAAGGCGCCTTAGCCAACTAGACTTGAAAAACGCCAAAGTCGTTGTAAGATAAGTGAGCGAGTCATGTGTTGGGTACCCGGGAACATTATTTGTATTGAAGTTGATTGATATATAAATAAATATATATATATATTTTTTTAATATATATATAAATGATAGGGATTTAGTTGGTATAAGGGCGCGTCTACTGTAACGCCTTAATGCGCCACACTAGCATGGGCTAGGGGGAAGAGAGGAAATGTTACCGGATACTCAACACATGGCTCACTCACTCGTCTAAACGACTGGCGTTTTCTTAGTAGGTATCAGTCGGGAGAGTGAATCGGCTGTATTAGTTTTACCTGGCTGGTACACACATGTAATTATATCACTGAAGGCGAAGAAACCCACGTTCCAGGCGAGCGCATGGTTTTGAGAGCTGGGAGAAAAAAAACTCTATAAAGGATGGTGATTCGTTACCAACTTAAAACCCTTACCTCTGTAAATGTAGTTATGGAATCTCTTGCATCCCCATACAATATTTGAAGCTCCTTTTTCTTTGTGGATGTGGCACTCAACAATGCGATGGCAGTTATCCTGTCTCTGGTGGGGTATATATTGCTATTTATTGAATAGAATAGAATATTTATTTGGGTTCAATTTTTACATTTTGATGACAATAATTTTATATTGTATTACCCTTTTGTGGCCAGACTTAGGGTTTGGCCTATATATTATAAGTAAGAACATTACATATATAAATAAGATTATGTACATTATTATTTGCTTTAATTCTATGACCTAGCTAGTTTTGGCCTATATTTTAGACATAGGTATATATATTCATTTAACTCATCTAATTGTAGCCTATTTATATATTACTTTAGCAATGTTATAGTTTATGTACCAATGGAGAAAAGGTAAGAGGTAAGTAAATTTTTAGTACAAATAAGACGAAATGAAGAGAAAATAATATTTAGTTTAAACATTTGATTATACTTAACTTAATTCTAGAGAGGTAGTGTTTTTAGTTTTAGTACCGTGCTCATTTGTGTAGGTATTCATTTAAGCTATAGTATTGTTCTTTAATTAGAAAATCTGTGAGTCTCTTGTTGAAAATATTCGTAGAGTTGAATGTCTTTATTGTTTCTGGAAGCTTATTGTATATTTGAATTTTTATGTATTTTGAGCTTAATTGTCCCTTTTTGTTTTATAGTGATTTTGTTCTAAAGTCTATCTATCCATGAAGTACAAAGTGACCATCGACGGACGCGTCGGGTATGGGTATGAGGCAGCTGCTAAGAGTTGGTCGCGTGTATCGTAAAATAGACTATCCTAGAAACTGAGGTTTTATACCTGCTGTATTAATTTTTTATTAATTTTTTTGTTTAATTGCAAATATCTAATACGTTTGTTGAAATATTAAGCGTGCGTCTTGAATTTCATTTTTTGGCGAAATTCTACGATAAAACTGACTGAGTTACGGATAATGCTTCTATAACATATTTTGATAATATTATATAATAATATAATAATATTATGTATTTCAGTCAGTTTTGATCGTAGACACTGGGGAAAAAAACACATTCAAACTCAAGCTACACATTTGACCACGTTATGAAATATTTGCAATTATAAAAAAAATTTTTGCTGAATAAATTATTTTCATCACAATAGATTTGAATGGCGAAGGCAGGTAGAAACAAACCATGTTCGCTCCCAAGTTCGGTCACGCCTAAAAGGTGAAAGGGAATAAATGCAGACAATAGACGGGACGACCGATCCCGGTCTCGTCCGCGATGTCACTTTGTACCTCAAGAATGGATAGACTTTAGTTCGGTGTTGAGTCGAGTCATGTGTTGGTGTGTTTGGTTTCGTGTTTGGATGGTGTGTATATTTTTCCTAATGTGAAGTGCTGCTTCGTATATGTATAAACTGTATAGGGAGAGTATTTTTAATTGGGTGAAGATAGGTTTGCATGGTGTTCTTGGATTTACTTTTACTATCGTTCGTACTGCTCTCTTTTGGATTGTGAAAATGTGTTGTGATAATGGTGGGATACCCCATATGGTTATTCCGTAACTGAGATGAGATTTGAAATATATTATGAGTTGTTGACTATTTTTGCTGTTTTTATGTTTGATATATTTCTTATTGTTCTGATTGCAAAGCATGCTGAGTTAAGTTTTTCTTGTTAGATTTTTGATGTGTGGTTTCCATGATAGTGTGTTGTCCATTTTAATTCCTAGAAATTGTGCAGTTTTTGATTTCTGTATTTTTTAGTTACTGTGATTGTTTGTTAGTTCTTCTATCTGTTTGGTATTTTTCTCTTTTTTTGCTATGGGAAAGTGGATAAAAGTAGTTTTTGTTTCATTTAGTATTAATTTATTTGCTTGAAGCCATTTTGTAGCTTTTTGCAACTCTAGTTTGGTTGACTCTTTTAGTGTGAGGATTTTGGACTCTTTAGAAAGGATACTTGTGTCATCTGCAAATATTTCAATTAATTTGATTTTGTTAGGTAGGTCATTTATGTAGAATATAAATAACAGCGGTCCTAGAATGGAGCCTTGCAGTACTCCATGTTCTGCAGATTGCTTCAGAGAGTTTAATTGTTGTTATTATTTGAGTTATGTCTTGTTATTTCTGTATAGTGTTGTCGGTTTGACAGGTATGATTCAAATAATTTGTGAGGTGTCCCTCTTATTCCGTAATGATGTAATTTTTCAAGAAGAATTTTATTGTTTACGCAGTCAAACTCTTTTGACAGGTCGCAAAAGATACCAATTAGGGGAATACCTTTGTCTAGGGAGTTACTAATTATATTTACGAATTTCTCTATTGTGTCTATTGTGTTTTTCCCTTTTCTGAATCCGTTTTGTTTGGTTGATAAAATATTGTGTTTTTCTAAAAAGTTTGTCAATCTAATTGCCAGGATTTTTTCGAAAATTTTTGATATCGCTGGTAAGAGTGCTATGGGTCTATGGTTATTTATTTCTCATTTATTTCCTTTCTTAAGTATTGGGATAAATTTTGCTATTTTTAGTTTGTCGGGAAACGTTCCTTCTTTTATGCACAAGTTGAAAATATGTGTGAGCGGTGTGGCTAGGTCTGTAATGCACTCTTGTATCAGGCTTATTGGTATAAGGTCTATGTCTATCCTTGTTGAAGTTTTGCTTGTTAGAAGTCTTGTTGTTGTTATTATTTCATTTTCGTCTGTTAAATATAGATAAATTAAGGTTTGTGGTGATGCAGTCTTACTTAGGTATTCTTTGTAGGTAGCGGTGTCGTTAGTTTGGGTTGTGCTGTTTTGAAGTCTGGTTGCAACTGTGGCAAAGAATTTGTTATATGAGTTTGATATAACGTTTCCGTTTGTTTCTATTTTCATATTCATATATTGATCACTAATAACAGGAATTAACCCACAAGTGTGAGGTAACTAAAACTAAACAATTAAGAATTCAATTTAAAACCATACAAACGTTATACAAAACATTAAATACATGAACAAGTACTATCAAATTAAAATATTACTACAAATACAACAAGAAAAACTTGAATATCAAAACTATAAATATATAAAATGGCTGAAAGCCCAAGATAACCAAAGAAAAAAAATGAGGTTATAAAATACAAAACTGGTGAAAATGTGATAAGGTGATAAGAGTGATAAATGAGTCATGTTGGTAAACTGGCATAAACAGCTGCTTTAAACGAATGAAGTTTCATGTGGTTGATGTCAATTTCTGTATTGCGTCGGGGCCTACAGAGTTGGCTTGGTCGCTTTGGACTGAGTAGGTAGACTTTAATACGGATTTATTTGATTTATTTAATGGAAAATAATTGGTTTTAGGTGCCTTGAATTCGGTTGATGGGGGAAAAGTTAAAAATATCAATACGAGCACATGGTATTTTGAAGGGGATGTAATTTCTTGCAAATCTTGTAGGAATGTGAAAGTTCATATCTTGAAGTAGGTCCTTGTCGATGATTCTTGGAAGTTGAATTTTAAATTCAAAATATTTTTGTTATTACTTTTACGAAAAAGAAAATTTTAATAAAAATCGAATTCACTTCAATTATTCTGTTAATAACGAAACACTTAATATGGTGCTTAGTGTAAATGATCTAGGTGTAATGTTAACTTCTGATTTTTCGTTTAATGAACATATTTATACTATTTTGTTAAAAGCTTTTAAGTTATTAGGCTTTGTTAAACGAAATCTTCGATTTGCGTTCTCTAAAGATACAACTAGACGTATATACTTAGGATTAGTGCGGCCGCAGTTGCGGGAGTATGCTAGTATTGTCTGGTCACCACTCATCACATACTAAAATTGACAGTTTAGAGAGAATCCAGCAGCGGTTTGTTAAACGGGTGTCACATCACCTTTACCGGAGGAAATGTGAACAACTATGTGTGGACTTGAGCTTGCAGTCGCTCTGTGGTAGGAGGCAGACTGCTGACCTCGTGTTTAAAAATAAAGATTTTAACCAATAGGGTTGATTGCCCAGATGTTTTGCAGCTTATTTCTGTTAATGTGCCTTTTCGTAGGGCAAGAAATACTTTTTCATTTTATCCTCCTAAGGCAAGAATTGATCTGTATAATATAAATACTTTTACTTGCCTAGAGTGCTGACCAATTTTAATAACCTATCGAGCCGTAGAAATGACTGATTTAGATTTTTTTTAATGTCTCAACTTTGACTTTTAAGAAAAAGTTGTTTGTTGTAGGGCAAATGTGTTGAAAAATTATATTAACTTGAGGCCCTATGTATATTTTCTTTTTCAGGTTTGTTATGTTGTTGATGTTATGTTGTTTTTATTATGTCCTTGTATTTCTGGTTGTAAAACTGTTCTGGGATAAATAAATAATAATAAGTTAGGGAGAAGTTTGTAGGGGAAAATAGCATTAATTGCGTTCGGTGATGCGTCACAGACCATGTATGTCTCTACAGTGGGATCAAAGTATTCTAGAATTGATGCAGAACATAATTCATGTTTTAATTTATCAAGGGCATTCTGTGCATCTGAATCCCATTTGAATGGCATTTTTTTTTACATATCAGGTCTTTGATTGCTTGGTGAAGTTAGAATAGTTTGGTATGAATCTGGCATTATAGCCGATAAAATCAAGCAAGCTAGAAGCTTCTGCAGATGTGGAGGGGCACACAATTCCTGAATGGCCTTTACCCTGTTGTGTAGAGCGTGTATTCCGTTCACATCGAAGATGTGGCCACTTTACTTTACATAAAATTGAGCAATCACACAATTGTCACAATCACAATTTGTAAGTTGCAAAAGAGCAATCTTTGAAGTAAGACGTTAAGACGCTCGCCGTGCTCTTGTTTAGTCCTCCCTGTCGCTAGAAAGTCATCAACGTAAACATAGACTCCATCTAAATCACTGATAAGAGTCTCCATTATACTTTGGAACATTTCTGGGGCGCAATTGATACCAAAAAACAGACCTTTGTATATGTATAACCCCTTATGAGTCTAGAAAGTAGTAATATCACGAGTGCGGTCTGAAAATCGTATTTGATTGAATGCCTCATTGAGGTTTAGAACGCTAAAGTAAGTTGCTCCGAGTAATTTACTAGTCAAGCTTTCTAAAGTAGGTATTGAGTGTTGGATAAGTTGAATTTATATATTGGCTATCACATATCAATGCAGATTCTTGGACGACAATCTTGGCGGTGTAACACGACTAGTGATGACACTCCTTGGGAACTTGGCTTTGTGCTCGATTCGATCACTCTGTAGTTTTATCTTCAGGTCTGCCTCAATCTCATCATATTGTTGGACTTAAGTGACGCGTTAGTAGCTGGATCTCGCAGTTATATTGTCGTTGATCGTGAAATCCAGCTCATAATCTTTAAGGGTGCCGACACCTTCGAATACTTTTGTAAAATGAACTTTGATTTTGAGTCTTTAAATCTACAGAAGGAGTGGACGGAGGTTGAAAAAACATACGTTACACAACAGATCGCGTAACTGACCCTGTAGTTGTATACTCCCTTGACATTGTAATGTGATGCGCAAATCATCTTGAACCTGCAGGCCAACTTTGAGTACCATCAAGGCCTTGGCAGTAGTCTCTCCTAATAGTATTGGGCCAACCCTCTTGACCACATAGAAATGAGCAGTTGTCTCAAATCCCCAATCCTGTAAGTAGTCCTGTTTTTTGTAATTACGTCTATTGGCCAAGGATTTTTATATGGATAAAGTTTCTGGTTTGACTGAATAGTCTTATATAGGAAGAGTCTTGTCTCATCAAGCAAATTACACATGTCACCACTGTCAATCAAATGGTTAACGCGAACGACACCCACCAGAACATCGGCAATGTTTGTATCGGAAGGTTTCTCGTACCATTGACATACAACGTAAGCGCGATCAACAAAAGAGTTGTCAGATGCAGAGTCCTCGTCAGTCAGCAGCATGTAGAACTTTGCTACTCCCATGTGACCTTGGACGTCTATTCCGTGGCTGGGCTTGTCCTGATGCAGCGTTCATCTGTTTGGACCAATTTTACCGCAAGCATGTCTTTTTAAGGGCGGGGCAAACTGGATCATTAGCCAAATGACCTGTAGAGTAGCTTCTGTAACATTTTCCAACAATTTTAGGTCGACATTTTGTTTACAGTCAGCGACGTGGGCTGTTCCATTAATTTGCTTGGTCCTCTGCTGTTTCAAGAATACAGGCCAACTCTTCTGCTTTCTCAACCATTAGGTTGTCTCCAACTGTGAGCAGTTCCTTACGAAGCTGGCTGGCTATTCCTAGAATTGAATACTAGCATGTCCAACAATTTCTCACTATGATCCGTAAAATTGCCATTTTTAATTCTGACTAAGCCTTTTTAAATATTGGCACGGCTACTGGCTAATATTATTATGTTTGTTTTCTGTCAGTAAAAACCCAATGCTAAATTCCACGCTTCCAGTATCAAGTTGGAGTATAGAAAGCCTCCACTTTAAACACGTGTAACTATGTCGCTTTGCTTCAGATGGCGTCTACCACCACCATTTTTCCGACAACACAACTTTCAATGCAGTCTGCTTAAAGCGCTAAAAGAACAACCTAACTTGCATAGACAAGTACAGAAAGCCTCCACTCTAAACATGTGTAACTACGTCGCTTTGTTTCAGATGGCGTCTATCACCACCTGCTTTCCGACAACACGAACTTTCAATGCCGAGTCTGCTTGAAGAGCTACAAGAATAAGCCTAACTTGCGTAGACATATGACTTATGAGTGCGGGAAAGAACCGCAGTTTAATTGTCCATTGTGTTCGAAACGCTTCAAACACAAGAGCCATGTAAACAGTCATCTTTTCCACGGACATAAAGTAGTTGCTTCATAAACTCTTTCTTTCAATGCAATAACAACGCCTAGCAATCGTTGAACTGAAATGATAACCGTAGGCCAGTGGTGACCGAACTTTATGGGCTACATTTTCAAGTTTGTTTGGACAATAAATTATGGTGTTTACTTTGTCGATCAATATATCCTCGTGAATGAATAAGCTCATTCACACAAGTTGGCTCACCTTAATTATTTTGTTCAGTTGGCAATGTGTGGATTCTGTGTTTTTGTTGTAGAAGAGATATTCTCCAGTACAAACAAAGCAAACTTTTTTATCTACTCGTAGGCGAGCAATTTATTGTGTCTTGAGGGCCACATGTGGCCTGCGGACCGGTGTTTTACACCACTGCCGAAGGCAATCCTTTATTCCTACCAGTTTCCTTAGATGCGTCGGTAAAAAACAGACTTCCTGTTTAAAATTTGTGTGTTATATATTTTGAATAAATTCATTTCCAACCACAATTAGGAACATTTATTTTAATTCCATTGTTGTACTTTATAGAAAGGTGAGTGCATACTGCTTACCATGAACACCAAATAAAAATAAGTAAGTAACGTGGATGTTGTTGGGTATGGTACTGAACTGAACCTCAATATAATCTACGTAATAAAATGTGGGACCACAGCTGCAAAATCTTCAATAAATCAAAACAATGCTGTGTCCAGTATTCAAACGAATGCAATTACTTATTTTTTATTTTTATTATTATTATTATTATTATTATTATTATTATTATTATTATTATTTTATTATTATTATTATTATTATTGATTCATAGCAGTTGTCGTAAAAGTTTGCCCCGACTGGGGTTCGAACCCAGAACCTCCGGCTTAACGTGCCATAGCTCTACCAATTGAGCCACCGAGACAACAGAACAAACTTTTACTAAACTGCTAGTTGTTGTGAATGTTATTATTGTTATAATTATAATTATTTGTTTGTGTCTTTTGTTGCTTGGCTTCTGGTGACTTCAGCATTTTGTTGTGTTTCTTATTAACATATTATTTTTTCTTTAACAATATTTATTTTTAAGTAAATAAACTTACTAGGAAACGCTCAGTTGGACGCGTTGATAAGCGAGCACGTGCTATAGCTAGACCCACATTGCACATTTTTTTTATTTTTAAATTTGCGACGTTCGCTGTCCACAGGGCCATGTATCCAAAATTATTTATTATTGCCAAGGTATTTGGGTATAAACCCGTGTGTAATCCTTTACTTTGTGGATAAAATCCACCGCCATCTAGAGAACCTGACTCCTTGGGTTAACTATTTAAACTCTTTGTTGACAAATAATAGACTGCTTCCTCGAAAGTATTTTGATTACTTCTAGGTGGCAGTGCATTAGAACTTCGCGCGTCTTTTCGTTGCCATGGCAACGTTACTTTTGTTATAATGTAATTTCCATCTACACTACTTATCGGATCAAAATAAAATAAACATATTCGTGACCGGACGGACATTCTAAATGATTTGGCTATCTCAGATTTTGTCGCCGTTTAGTTTGAAAAAAAAACTTTCGATTAACTTTAATGTAACTTTTTAACTTTTTGAACGATTTTGCCACAAAACTAATGGCATTCAATCGAGAATGAAGCTTGCGGATGGTGAAAATTTCAACTCGATCCGAGCCTCCGTTCGAACGTTATGGCGAGACATACAAACAAAAAAAAAAAAAACAAAAAAAAACAAAAACAAAAAACAAAAAAAACAAAACCAGTGACTAATTTTTCCGGCAGAGTCAAATGGAAACGCTCGCTTCGCTCGCTTAATAATCTAATTACATAGACGAATCAGTACACTTGATACGGGGTAAAACGGGTAATGACACTGGAATGACTTTACTAGGACTGGATAGTGGAACGATAAAATCAAATTTGAAATAATTTGCATTAGTGCTCGTTTTAAGCGCATTTACTTATAAGTCTACACGACTTTAAACCTTTCATCCCTGAAGGTTAAAAAAAAAAATATTGAAATTTTTTCCACTTATTTATTGAACAAACATACCCAACAAGAATTTTTGTATGACACTTTTTTCTTTCTTTTTTGAGTATTTTATATTAAAAAAAAATTGGATTCAAATATGTACCACAATTTCCCACTTTTTAATTTTTGTAAAGATTAAATCAAGAACAAGCATCCTTATTAATCAACAAAATATTTAAAATCTGGTACAAAATGGCAAAATTATAAATTTTTCTTATAAAATAATAATCATCAAAACTCATTTCAAACAATGTCAGGTTGAGTGGTGTTCTTCACACCGATATCTAGGGCACAAAACTATTTTTTGCCGAGATTGCTAAGCTCAGCGTTTCTTCATCATCATCTTCATCGTCATCTTCATCCTGCATCTGCTTTTCCACCAATTTTCTCCACTCTTTCCTGTCCTCCCACAGCTTCAATTCCGTCACCTGGTTCCACGATTCACCTCTCTCTTCAACGTCTCCTTCGATCAATCTTCCCCATCTTTCTCTCGGTCTTCCTACTTTTCTTTTACCTTCCTCTCCTGCTTCGAAATCTCGTCTTGGGATCCTCTCCATTTCCATCCTCTTCATATGACCAAACCATCTGAAATGCTCCCTTCCTAATTTAAAACCTCAATTTCTCCAGACCTAATTCCTTTCTTATAACGTCGCTTCTAATCATGTCCAGTTTTGTAACTCCTTGATACTTCTTAAAAACTTCATCTCTGCTGCTTCCAACTGACTCTCTTCCTTGATCCAACTGTCCAAATTACTGCACCGTAAGTAAGTATAGGTATGAAGTATGCTTATAGAAAAGAACTTTGCATCTCTGTGGAAACAGCTCGTTCCAAAGCAGCTTTCGCACCAGTTGATAAAATCCTTCGGCTTTTTGTACCCTAGCTGTTACTTCTCTATTTACTTTAGCATCTTTTTGTCAAGATACTTCCTAGGTACTTAAATTCTTCCTCTTCTTCTAATACTTTTCCACGAAGTCTTAACTTTTCTTGATTCTTAGGCATACCTTTTATATCCTTTTTCATAACTAAACATTCACTTTTATTCTGACTTATACTTAACCCAAACTCTGTTGCAACTACATTCCATCTCTCCACCTTTTCTTGCACCTCTTCAACACTCTCACCCCAAATTTAGACATCATCGGAAAAACTAAGGTTCTAGTGTCTCTTCCGTCTATATTCGGTTCCACTCTTCGTAGTATTTGATCCATTACGACAGTAAAATAGAATCGGTGATAAAACACTACCTTGCCTCAGTCCCTCATTTATTTCAAACCAATCTGATCTACCCTCATTTGTCTGAACACAACTTGCACTCCCTACGTATGTACTTTTTATCCTCTCTATCAAACCTCGTCCAACTCCCTTTTGCTCTAGACATTCCCATACTTTTCCTCGAGGCAGGCGATCGTATGCCTTTTCAAGATCTAAAAAGACAATATGCATTCCTTTTCCATTTTCCCATTTCTTTTCCATGATTTGGCGGATATAAAATATTGGATCGATAGTGGAACGCCCACTTTTAAATCCATATTGTTCCTCTCTTAGGCTTGGTTCGACAACCTCCTTCAATCTTTGTTCTATTACCTTTTCAAAAACTTTAGCACACTGCCACATAAGGGTTACTCCTCTATAGTTTTGACACTTCTTCCTATCACCTTTTTTAAACAAGGGTACAATAATTCCTTTCTTCTAATCTTCTGGTACTTTCTTTTGCTTCCATTTCTTTTTTTTCTTATTTATATATATTATTTTTCAAATAAAACGTTTCTTGTTTAAACTAAAATAGTTTCTAAAAGTTGTACAAGGAGTAAATATTATCCTATGTTTATGTGCGATAGCTCTATGTGCTCAGGAGCAGTGGGACTCACAAGTCCCGTCAGGCTTATGGAGCTTTTATCCTATTCCTATCCATGTTATTGCTCTACCACAATTAAACTGAGGGACTATGGACGAGTCACGGATGAAATGGTTAAAAGAAAGAACATTTATTTATATATTGAAACGTTTAAGCAATTAATTGAATCAACTTTCAATTTAGCACATGCACTTTTCACATTTCATATAGGTTCCCCCGTGTTTTGTACGGATGTATTTTCTGCTTCAGATGGTGGTTTCCAAGAGCTGAGCAGTTCTTCCCGCTTCCACTGTATCCCTTGCAAAAGGAGTTTTAAACTTGGCCAACACTATCGGACCCACCTCAAGTACGAGTGCGGCAAGGTGTTGTCGTGCCCGGGCTGCACCAGGATATTCAAGAGCTACACGGGCTTGATGACTCACCGCAGATACGAGTGTGGCAAGGAGCCCATGTTTCCTTGCCATCTCTGTTCGTATCGGGCCAAACGTAGAGGGGCTCTCAAGTCGCATTGGATTTACAGACACAAATTAATTTAATTAACTTGCAACTGATTTTGTTTTTATGCATGTGTTATGCATATAAGTACGACATCGCAAGACAGAGTTTCAAAATTCACTTGGTAGGTAAATACAGAAACGTTTCTTAAAAATAGCGGAAAGGTACAACAATGCATTATTGGGTTGGAAGCCTTTTCTCTCTATCTCCAATAGTACCAAGGTCTACTAAATTTTCAGCCAGACCAACGTCTCTAGCCGAAAGGCTGCTAGGAGATTAAGTTGACCTTGTAAAGCTTGTTGCACCACCTTCTGCAAAACACAGGAACGCAGAATCACTAATTTTGTACAAGACAAAACAAATCACAAAATGCATGAAAAATAACTAATACTATTGTTCTTATAACGTGTAGCTAAAAGTATTTATAAAAATGGAGATCTGCTTGTACTTAAATTTTGTCTGCGGGTCATATTATCTGGTGAGAAACAAAATTGAAAATGGAAATTCTTGAAAATATACCCGCTGTATAGTGAGTGAGACAATCATGATATTATTATGTTGCCAAGTTGGTGTTGATTCATGTTTCCCTTGTAGCCGACAATCCTAGCATTAAACCAGCTCTTTGCAACTCTGTCTAAACCAGCTTGTCGGTCATACATGCATACATGTGTACTTAGTTTTAATGAGTTTGTGACCAGCAGTGAGATATTACACAACAAGAATCGTCTCGAATAGCCAAAGTGCAATATCCAATCAATCAACCAATTAATACATAACAAGAATGGCGAATATCGTCCCCATTAGAGTCGACCTGATTTTGAAACGATTCATCGAAACTTCAACAGGACATTCATGGACATTGATCATTCTATGCAAGGGCCTCTACCCTATTTATTAGATACAATTATACTTATTGATCTGGATATAATTATAAATAATAATCCATTTACAGTGACCAAGTGCTTCTTGGTTATAAAAACCCGAAGTAATTCAAATGCAATCCGTCATCATTCAACCATAAATGAATGCTATGACCAGGAGCCAGGAAGGAAGTTAAAAGTCCATGCAATGTTGTCTTCCAGGATTTGGAATGACTCATGTAACGAGGTTGATGTGCGCTCTGTCTGAACATAGTACGCATATGAGAACCTGAGGAAGAAACTGTATTAGCATTCAGTATAGTTTTGTATTAGCATTAAGTATAGAAAAGGTTTAGTAGGTCTAGTCAATGGTATTAGCTTCAAAATGTTACTATTTGTATTAATAAATTTGGCTGAGCAGGAGCTCGAGAAAACGATGTTATTGCGCAGAACACATATGTTAAGTCTGGATCATATTTTGTAAGCACTCTCAGTTGGTTATGGTTACCACACAAAATCTTAAGTTAGAATGTAAGAGTTGCGTTATCAAAGCATATTTAATTTTAATTTTTAAATTGCTCATTTTGGTTACTAGGAAAACCAGCCGTTGTTAGACGAGTGAGCGAGTCATGAGTTGAGTACACGATAACATTCCCTTTCCTTCCCCTTCACAAGGCTGGATCCAGCAAAGTTAGGCTAGAGTAGCGCATTATGGCCTTACAGTTGACGCGCCCTCATACCAACTTAACTAGCTTGCAACACCATCACACCACCATCAACCCATCTTTTATACCGTATATCAATTAACTTAAATGCAAATGTTCCCGGGTACTCAACACATCACTCGCTCACTCGTCTAACAACAACAGCATTGGCGTGTTCGTAGTCTATAGTTGACTGAGGCGCCTTTATATCAAGTAATAAATATTTTTGGTAAGAATTTGAGATCGAAAAGTGATACAGAATGTTTGTGAAATTAGCTGGATGTGCCGATCAAGCGAATTTCTAAATGGTTTTAACGTTGTAAAGAAAGTTGGCTCGAGCTCAAACAACCGTATTAATGTTGAAAATAGTGGGATTTATTAAAAAATTTATGTGTTCTTTTTTCACCCTTTTTCTTAAGTGCTATTTCATCCCCCTCTCATTAATTGACAAAATTGTTCCCTCTGTTTTAAAGCATTCCATCATCATTTTGCATCATCATCTGTACAACAATGTTCATAATCATTAATTTCATACTGTTGTTATATTTTCTTAAATTATTTATTTTTGTAAACATTTGTACTTTGTATTGATTTGTACTCTGGATCCCTGTGGTCATCCATACTAATTGGTCAGCTGTCAATAAAAATTGAATTAATAAAAATTATACAGATGAAGACGATATACTTTTTATTTTTCTTTGGCGAATGATGGGTATTTCCCTGATTACTGTTTCTGATTTTGCCGATTATGCGCTGCTTATTACGCTTTGTTAATATTTTGTTGTTGCCCATGTTTTTCTGTTTTACAATTAAATTTATTTTATTTATTTATTTTTCATTAAATAATTGTTATTTAATTTAATCCATTTCCATTAATTTAATTTAATTTTAGTTTTTATATACATTTTACTTTACTACTGGGGATTTGTAGACTTTTAATCTGATTTGTTAATTTAATTTATAGTATGTTTTATTTTGCTGGCTGTTCAATGACAGTTTATTATTGTGCGTGCAATTTATCTAATCCTAGTTTTTTATCGTCCTTTTTTATTAATTACTTTTAAAAAATTAATAGGGTAGACATTGAATGAGTTTATTGTATATTAACAGAAAATTACTATATCATTTAAGTGGGAGCATATGCTAATTGTTTAATCATACATTAGTATAATATTATTATACCTACGAAGCCTATGCACATTTTGTAAATTTTATGTTTTTATGTATTTTATTCAATACTACGATATCAAATCATGTTGCTGAAAGAGAATTACAATGTTACCTTGTGATGATGACTTATATTTAAGTTCTCAACTACCCTTTAATGATCTGTATACATTCACGCATCTATTCAGGGTGTAGAGTTATTTCCGAATATCAAGTATACTCAAATACAAAGTACACAACGTAATCACTAATCACCCTCTGCTTGATACATCGGCAGTGCTTTCCTCAAACCTCAGGCGCCATATAGTTATAATCAAATTTGTTGTGTGTTGAGGCCCGTAATTATAGTCGACCCCTTGCCCTGTTGTTGCTATGTAATGTGTGTGTGTGTGTGTGTGCATATTATTTACCATATATCATGGAGTTATATATACTCAATTATATAAATAACAACAAGGGGCGCCCTTCCTATTTTATCCGTTTCATTTCCTAACCGCACCATCATTTTATTTACTAGAATATTTCAAACGATTTGATGAACGATGGCAGAAAATAGCAAGACTTTGTACACGGCAATGTCTGTCACCCGAAACTAATAAGAAATAAATAAATTAACATTACATAAAAATTGACAGACATTCCAACATACAGCTCCCCATTTTGTAAATCAATGTTTACATTTTAATAGGATAAACAATATGTGGTTGCAGATGCATATGTCTATGAACAATGCTTGTACACGATACTAACAAATTAAATGTGTCATCTTTTTAAAGATAACTGACTGAACTTGTCTTTAATGCATGTGTGTACACTGTTCCTTATAGTATAGTATAGTATAGTATAGTATAGTATAGTATAGTATAGTATAGTATAGTATAGTATAGTATAGTATAGTATAGTATAGTATAGTATAGTATAGTATAGTATAGTATAGTAGTCGTTAGAATTTAGAATCTATCAGAACTTTGCAGGACGCCATTGCAAACTAAACAAAATTGAAAGTTTTGTTATCTTATTGGTTTTAATAACATTTTTTTTTGTCTCCATATTTATGGGCTGAGACCTGTGATAGCCTGGTTGAATTGTGACGACATATTATTCTTACTTGTAACATGCCATCATGTTTACAACATGTTGATAGCATTTCCGTCAACCTAAAGACGGAAATTACTGACGATTGTTTTAGAATAAAAAAGAGTTATTTCCAATTGTTTATAAATATTACATAATATGTTGATAGTTGTGTTTAATAAGAACATTGTTTATGTTTTAGGAAGCCTCGTCATCTATAGTGCTGACGGTAGCGACACCCGTCTTCTCTGTCGTGGCTGTCACAAAACGTACAGAGAGAGGAGGCATCTTAATTACCACGTGCGCCACGAGTGTGGCAAGGACCTGCGATGCCCTCACTGCAACAAGAAGTTCAAACTCAAGTGTCATTTGTTCGGCCACATCAAGAATGTTTGTGGCAAAGAAGCTCACTTTTCGTGTCTGTTTTGTTCATTTCGAGGACGACAGCAAACCCAATTGGACGCGCACCTTACGAAGTGCGTGCACAGAGTGTTTTAGTTAAAACACTTCCTTGTGGCGTTAACAAGAACAGGAAGGAATCCAGCTGTATGAACCCGTCTGTCTACCCGAGTCTGTTCTTCTCAAATATGAAATTAATTAAATATGTGATTATTGGAATTAAAACCTGGTTTTATCATATGATAAAACTATTATGTTTAAATTTTCAGATCGGGCACACTTCAAATATTGCCTTTCAATATAGTTTTTAACTGCAATTACACCTAGCACAGCGTTCAACCTAAATGTTTGTGACTAACACCAAAGATTAAAACCTTACATTATTCAATGCGCCATTTCTACTGTCGGAAAATGCAATGTTTTATTTTAATTTTAATCATATTTTGTTGGCATAAATATTTCATGGTCATTTTTTTATATTTATTTGTATTGTTAAAATATTCCTTTGTTCAACCTCAGTTTGAGAAAGACACTCGATTAGTGTCGAAATATTACTGAACAGTATTTATTATCTTAGAACAGTGTATCTCCAAATAATTACTATTTAATAGTAGATGTTTGTGTATTATGAGGGTAATGTTTAGTTCTTTTTCTCCAGTTTACCGAAGTGAAAAAATGGGATTTTACATAAGTATTTTCTACGAATTTTTGCGTGTATTTTCATTTGTCTCCAAACGGAAAATTTTGCAACAAACACGACATTGGAAATCACATTTTTCTCTTTGGTTAACTCACGGAAAAACAGTCTCCGACTGCATGATCTTTTCTTCACTGATCAACAACTATGTTTATTTATTTGTAAATTTCAACAACAATCCATGGACATACATGGTACACAAAAGGAACTAATCTACAAATACAAAATAAATACACACGATAATAAGAACTTACAAAATATCAACGAAAGATTACAAATTATTATATAAAAACGTACGTTGCAAAACTTAATGAGGGGTTTAGGAATTCCTCAAGGGAATAAAAGGATTTCTCCTGTAAGTACTTTTTGTGGAGTCAAACTTTCTCCTGTGAGATGATTGTAGAGAATAGTGCATAATACTGAGTTTTATTTTTATTTTTATATATGTTTGAGCATTGTCTTCTTTGTGAGCTTAAAGGGGTATTCACCCTCTACACTCAAAAAATATTTTTCATTCAATCTAACTAGTTATGAATTTAGAAATTAGAAGAAATTTTTTTGAGGCCACAATGACCCCTCCAAAAAATGACAAACTTTGTATTTTTCGAGCTAGGTCCCATCGGCAAAAATCTCCTATAAGAAATAACATGGTGACGAACTTTATGCTCCGTGACCTTGGAGAATTTTGATCCAAAAAAATATTTGGCATTATTGACGTACTCTACAGCCTTTTATATAAATCATCTATATTTTGTTTTGTTATTTGGGCAAGTGGATCGGTCAAAATATGCTGATTACCAAGAAGGGGTGTGATTTTGGAATGCATATTTTTGCGTGTTTGAGTGTGTATTTTGTACAGTTTCAATACACGATGTTATAAAGGGCCATTTTAGATTGGTACGATCATAGATACTACGATGCTCTTGTATAGTACTATGTGAAACAAAAAACAAGCAGGTTAAAAGTCGATTTAAGAAATTTCCCAAAATGACAATTTTTGCAAACTTCTGGCTTTAAAAAAATGAAAAATTTGTGTAAAATCACAGTTGCAAAATGGTCATTTTATTGTAGTTTAATGCTATAGATTATGTGGTAAAAAATCATTTTTTGGGGTAATAGCCCCTTTAACTGATGTGCTACAAACTATTTCGATAATTTTATGCTGTACTTCTAGTCTATTTCGACTCGACATGTTAATTGAATTTATCAATAAATCTACTCCGAACAAACATGAATAATTCTGATTTTAATATCCCTGTCAACTGAATATTTGTTCCACCTCCACCATGAATGATTGAACCCTGGAATCCACGTTGTCTAATGCGCCGCTCCCAGCATTGGGTACTCCATTGCCCATGCATGTACTACATTTATTAGTATTAGTAGTTTTAGGGCGCTTTAACAGCTAAGATTATTCGCGCCTCCAAGATAAAACAATTTCTATAAGTGTGAGTTTCCACCATAAATACTTCTTTTCGAGGGGGAACAAGGAGTGGCTGGGGGGTGAGACTCGACGCCGAATCCGCGTGGTTTGGTTGATTTCCGTGCCCTATTCCGACAATCGGTAGACTCTACGAATCTTTCGATTCCGTCTGCTATTTAGCTGTCGGAAACACTTTCGACGGTTGAAAATTTGTAAACAACAAAATCCTCCATTTTTATTTCGATAACATAGCATCATATTTTTTCTTAAATACCGGGATATTCCTTGATTTGTTGGTCCACAGTACACTAGTTTGAAACTTTATAAATTGTTTATTGTTGCACAATATTTTGTTTTCATTATTATTTAGTTATAAAGTAATAATTAACAATCATAGGGCTACCTCAAAGTTGACGTTGTTCGCGTTATCAAGATAAAAAGACAAAACACGGCTACACAGAAACTCACTGCCTTAAAAATATGCAGCTTGCTGGTTTTTTCTACATATAAGCATGGCGGTGGACACTAATAATTTTATAACGAAGCTTCCGATTGGCTTAACAATGGTTAAATCCTTGCCACAGGCGCAAGTCACGGAATGATTCCGAAAATCGGAAACGAAACTAGAGTCTACCATATGTCGGAAATGTTTCTTTATGGACGGAATCAGATAATTTAAAACCACGTGGAAGTCGAGTCCAGTCGAGTCTCATGGGGAGGACAAGGGTTCCCCCACGTCGTGGTCGTCTTCGTCTGTGTCATCATCCGTCCGTGTTGTCATTGTCGTCGCCGTCGGGGAGGTAGTCAAAGGGAAGAGGAAAGTTCCCCGACGACGACCCAGAGCTCGCCATTAGTTTCAGAGAGTGAAACTCTCCTGCCTAACTTGGAAGCAGTTTTAAAATACACGAGACTTTCATATCATAATCTCTTAGTAATTAGTTAATTTTGGTTATTCGTGCCAATAATGAGTGCTAGGAAATACAGCATATATAAAATGGCATTACCACAATATCACAAAGAGGTGTAGTTAGCGCAATCGGTATAGGAAATATGTGTATTTGGTGCTTCACTCAGATAAGAGAACATTTCAAACACCTATACTGCGCGTTGTGACTTGCAAACGGGCTAAATGTGGTGGGTGGTATGTGGCCGTGGGTCAAGCTGGCATGTCCTGCATGACCTTAAAAGCCAGTTAAAGAACTTGTGATTTACGAAGTTGAATAGCGTAAACTTCTAAGGGCCGCTTTCAGTTGTTTTTGTTAAACTGTAACCAGACATACATCACGGGTAACAGCTGTATTTAAAGTCCAGCTGATTAAAGGTGGTGCATGCAGCTAACTGAAGTTAGTTTGGTGGAATCCACCACACCAATAGTGACGTAACTTATCAACACGGGATCTACTTTTAACGAATTGACAAATTCAAAGGTAATAACTTACTTATTATATTATACATGACGAAGAAGACGAACACTTACTAACTAGGCGGTTGGCAACTTGTTTAGTCATGTTGGCTATTGTTCGCGCTTCGATGGCGTCGGCCCCGACATGGTTGGCTTGGTTCGCTATCAATTTAGGTCCCCCACTAAAAATCAGTTATGTGATTGAAGTGTATATAGGCCTATACGAATGTATTTATTTATTGGATGAGCGAAGCGAAGATTCCATTCTACTACACTGGAGAAAAAAATCCGGAATGTTTATTTTTTTTGTATTTTTGTGTTTGTTAACACGATTCCGGCTAAACCGATACTCCAATTGCGATGCAATTTTCTGGAGGCCTTCGAAATCTCTGAACTCAGAACTGCTACGTTTTTGAGTGCAATCGAAAAATTAGTTCTCATGAAAATCGCAATTTTACGTTTTTTTTATTTTAAAGAATTTCTTTGACTTATTACACCTACATGCTCCGATTGTTATAATTTTTTCACAGAACCTTAATTTTATAAATTAATAATTTCGTGTGAAATTTGAGAGTAATCGAAAAATTATTTCTCATGAAAATCGCAGTTTTACGCTTTTTTCGTTTAAAAAATTACGCTCATCCAACAACGCGCCTGAAAAAGCGTTTGCGAAGCTTCCTTGTTTAATTTTATGTATCATTGTAATCTTACTATTAGTTTATTCGAAGTGTATTTAGCAATATCTTTGTCAAAACTATTTCTCATTCTTTGAGTGAACCAGCAACTTGTTATTACAAATCACAAGTTGTTGATCGTGAGTGTAATCAGGTCATTTATACCTATTGCTTATTTTTAAGGCTGTTCTGTTAGTATCGTTTTACAACATATGACCTGTGTTCCAGATGCCGTAGCCTGGCCCCTCCCCGTCATCACAGGCCAGTGTGACCCGAAGACATTGCGTTTCCCTTGCCCAACTTGCCAGAGAACTTTTAAGTACTACCCCTCTCTCACCTACCACATGCTCTCGTGTGGTAAAGACAAACAATTCCAATGTGCAACATGCCACAAGCTATACAAGCAGAGACAGCGCTGGTTGTATCACATGCAGCACGAGTGTGGGAATTAGATGTCCTGAATATCTCGAACAATATGACGATCACCACGTATATCAAGCTCGTATTAGGCCTTAAGTATCACTGTAGTATACATCGGACGTGTACAAAGTGCAATCAAAAGTTCAACACTAAGTTACCTTGTTGTTCAAAGCGCATTCATACAATTGCAAGTAACCACTATTGCATACGCCTAGAACTGATAAAACTATAACATTGCATCACTCGAAGTGTATGTATACTAGGGAAACGCCAAAGTCGTTGTTAAACGAGTGAGTAAGACAAGTGTTGAGTACAAATCTAATCAAATGCTATCGATATTTTTTTAAAAATCACATATTTCTTTGTTGTAGGTTTAAATCGCAATGGATCTAGCTGATTTTGTTAACAGTTCTCAGTAAACTCGCACCGGATGTCTGTTTAAAATTTCAGCGCAATCTATTCAGCGGTTCGGCTGATTTTCGACGTACAGACAGACACACAGAATCACAGAATGAGCGCCATTTGATAAAATACTATGGAAACGCCAAAGTCGTTGTTAAACGAGTGAGTGAGCCATATGTATAGTACCCGGTATCATTCCCCATACTGGGCTAGATCGTGCCTTAGGTATATGGGAGAAAAGGCGATGTTCCCAGGTACTCAACACTTGGCTCACACACTCGTTTAACATCGACTTTGGCGTTTTCCTAGTTTAAATTGAACATTCAAAATGCGAATCGTGTTCAAAACGTATTAGAGTGAAACATTAACAAATTTCCAAGATAAAACAAAATCACCTAATTTTTATTTCACATTTCACATCCCTCAAAAATAATATGTAGGTGTAAAAATATAAAAAAGTTCAAAACTAACGAGTATCGAACCCCAACCCTCCGTGCGGAAGACTCTATGCTTACCACTATGCCATGGCAGGCACGTAGAGTTCGTCCCGCTAGCTGCTACTAAACAAATGGTATCGATATTTTAAAAAATCAGGGATTAAATCGCAATGGATCTAGCTGATTTTGTTAACAGTTCTCAGTAAACTCGTGCCGGATGTCTGTTTAAAATTTCAGCGCAATCTGTTCAGCGGTTCGGCTGATTTTCGACGTACAGACAGACAGAATCACAGAATGAGGGCCGTTTGAGTTGAATGGAGACACTCAGTCGCTCCGCTCCCTCGTTTAATTATAGATCAAAATGATGATGATGTAATGAACATGCTCAGAGTCGTCGGCAAGCACAATGGGTCTTGAAGTGCCTGGCTTGTTCCGCCGTCGTCGTCGTCGTCGTCGTCGTCGTCGTCGTCGTCTCCCTTTTCAAAAGCCGCAACACCCTTTGTTCATCAAGGCAGTTAACCTCAAGTCTATTCTAAAACATCCTAGAAGGGAATATTGCCAAATGCATACTACCTATTTATTTATTTCAGTCCATTGCTACGTTCTTCGTGAGCACAGTCCAGGTCTACAGGGTCACTGAGAGATAGGGGAATTTACTGCAACTCTGCATGGAATACGCGGTTGAATCAAACATTAATTTTTACAAGATGTCTCGTAGAATGTTGTTAGTGGAATCAGTAAGTGTACTGTTAAAAATCCGTAGTGGGATACTCGGCTGCAGTAACTTGATAATCATAAAGTACGTTGTATTTTTTATTTTAAAATATGTAATTTTATTTAGTAACATAGTCTTTAGTAATGTTGTGTCAATTATTATAAGATTATATTTGGACACATTTGAATATTTCACACAGCGTCCATAAGCATGAGAATGCATGCAGCAAAATATGAACTCAAGACCCAAGTCGTGTGTATATTTTGTATTCCAGGTGATTTTAATAAACGTTTACTAATTTCTTATTTGTGTATCGCGTTCTCATTATTCTGTCCTTATCGTAACACCCTCGCTAGTTGTTTGATTTCTAATACGAAACACATAATCGTATGATAAACGCTCCCAAGAATTCCTTTTCCGCTCACTTTTAAACTAAAACTGCGAACATGATATTGTTCAGGTCGACTCGGACCTCGCTGTACCCGGCAACTATGTCAAAGAAACAATTCGTCAAACCTGAATGTGAACTTACTATTTGGAAATGGAGAATTATATCAAAAACATATTTCAATGATATTTCCATGTTTTACTTTACATTGCATTTCTTAAATTTCAGCTTGAAAAATGTGTGATTTGATTGGAGCTGGTCTGCAAACTATTTTGTTATCTGAACCACAGGCTCTACCACCAAATACTGCCAAAGAAGTGTAGATAAGTTTTTTTCAATTATTGTTTATGTACTTATCATTCACTCATGTATCCACTGTTTATTCGGTTAAATCATTCCAACATACACCTTTCACACTCGTCTCCACGTGACAGCTGTAGGCATGCTTTTCTCTCTTCTTTCATATTCATCTTCTACTCTGTTTGTAACAGTCTCGGAGATAAATGCACCGCGAAATACACTCGCGCCGATTCTAACTCTCGTTGACTTTTATTAAATGTGTTTGGTTACCTGTTTACTTTTACTTTCTCATCATTTTCTTGCTATCACTAAGTGAAGGTTTAAGTTTCTCTAACACCCTTCCTGGTGGTTATTCTGTTCTCATCTACAAGTATGGCATTCTACATGCTAGTTAATGTTGATTCCGTTCTTGTTGCAGGCGCGGCTGTTTGGGACATTCCTTTTCTTGGTTCTATTATTTATCAAGATGGAAAGAGGCCTGGGATGCTCTGCCCCTATTGCTCGAAATTCTTCAAAGAACAACGCCGTTTGAACTATCATCTGAAACACGAGTGCGGGAAAACCCTCAGTTGCCCAACGTGCGGCAAAAGCTTCAAACTCAGATGTCACCTATTAGGTCACATGAAAAACATTTGCGGGAAAGAGCCACGATTTCCGTGCTCATTTTGTAACTACCGGTCTGTCCAGCGAAGTCAACTGGAGGCGCACCTCAGACAAAACCACTCCCAGGCACAGCTGTGACATACAAACTCAGAGTTTCTAGAACGATCGCTCTCTGTAGGGTAGCGTGCCTGGTGTGACCCTCTTCAACCGAGGACCTCTCTGTAGGGTAGGGTACCTGGTGTGACCCTCTTCAGCCGAGGACCTCTCTGTAGGGTAGGGTACCTGGTGTGACCCTCTTTAGCCGAGGATCTCTCTGTAGGGTAGCGTGCCTGGTGTGACCCTCTTCAACCGAGGACCTCTCTGTAGGGTAGGGTACCTGGTGTGACCCTGTTTTAGCCGAGAACCTCTCTGTAGGGTAGGGTACCTGGTGTGACCCTCTTTAGCCGAGGACCTCTCTGTAGGGTAGGGTACCTGGTGTGACCCTCTTTAGCCGAGGACCTCTCTGTAGGGTAGGGTACCTGATGTGACCCTCTTTAGCCGAGGACCTCTCTGTAGGGTAGGGTACCTGGTGTGACCCTCTTCAACCGAGGACCTCTCTGTAGGGTAGGGTACCCGGTGTGACCCTCTTCAGCCGAGGACCTCTCTGTAGGGTAGGGTACCTGGTGTGACCCTCTTCAGCCGAGGACCTCTCTGTAGGGTAGCGTACCTGGTGTGACCCTCTTTAGCCGAGGACCTCTCTGTAGGGTAGGGTACCTGGTGTGACCCTCTTCAGCCGAGGACCTCTCTGTCAGGACTGCCTGCCTGCGTCGTCTCGAATCAGAGTCCCGAGTTGGAACCGGGACATCTCCAGTGTTGACAAATTGAAGCTTCACGTGATAATCCTCTCGACCACCTGACAATGTCTACGCCTGAAGAGCACGTATACTTTAACAAATCTGATGTGTGTTCACGACACCTGGAACTGATAACATAAACGAACCCGTCTTCTAGAAATATGTTCAATACAATGTGCAGCAGACTATATAAGCTGTAAACACGTCAGTACAGACGCGGAATGCTGCACACTAACACATTTAATAATTATGTTGTTTATGTTATCTAATTAATAAATTTAAGATTTGTTAACACCCATGTTGGCATTGTCTCTTTGAGTATTGATACAAGGGCCTATTTATAGTGTCTTACAAAAGGCGGGATACAGCCAATATATAGTTCCTCCTGGCATCGTCCGACTATGAGATTTATTATAAACAAATTGACTTTCTTTCTTTTAGGGTGTTGGTGTCTGAATAACTGTTATTAAACAATCATCTAAGAATGTGTATAATTAAATTATGATTAATAATTTTATGGATTTGATGTTTATTGTTGTTACTGAATTCATAACTATGGCCTATTTAACTTGGTTTAAATCAAAAGGTATTTCATGATTAAGTATTTAAATATCTAGCAATAAGAGATTTTAACTGATTTGTTGAACCAACTAATCCATTCATTTTCTACTTTTTGTTGTTCTGACAGTAGATGTCAATGATCGTTGTATGGATATTATTGGTGAACTTATTATGTGATAAGCCAAGTGCCTTGATTTACAATAACTTGATTATTATATTATGTGACATGTTCGGGATTTATTTTCACAAATAATCCAACTTGTAATTATTTAATATGCTTTGTGGACATGTGAAATAAAAGTTATTTGGAAAACCACGTGCATTTTTTAGCAAAACAAATACTTAGCCATTGACTTTTTACAGTTCTCGTAATGAACCACATCAATGGCCAAGCAATTTTTTTATGATTTTAAGTTTCAAAATTTAACTCTTTTACTACGAAAATGGTTGGCTTGGAGCTTGTCAACAGGCGAAATGATCTTACTTATTTTCAATGTGAAACTAGGGAGAAAGAATGAATAGCTTGGCTCAACTTATATCTCACAGCATTCCCAGCCGAAGACTTTTGAAGGAGAGCTTGGCTGCCGTTTTTTTTTTTTTTACAATTTTTTGTATTTGTGGAGGTCATTATATAGGCCTACACTAAACCAAGGTGATGCTGGGTTTGATGTTGAAGTAAGACATGCTCTGCAGAATCATTATATAGCCTACACTAACAGCAAGGTAATGGTTTGATTTAAGTAAGACATGCTCTGGAACATTAAACCAAGTAAACTCAAGGTAATGCTGGTTTAAAGTTAAGTAAGACATGCTCCAGATCATATATAGGCCTCCACTAAACCAAGGTAATGCTAGGTTTGAGTTGAAGTAAGACATCTTGCAGATCATATCTGCAGAATCATTAATAAGCCTACTAACAGGTATTGAGGTTTGAGTTAAGTACATGACTCTGCAGAATCATTATATGGCCTACACTAAACCAAGGTAAGCTGGTTTGATATTGAAGTAAGACATGCTCTGCAGAATCATTATATAGGCCCAACCAGTAACCAAGGTGATGTTTGAATTGTAAGACATGTCTCTGCAGAACATTATATAGGCCTCCACTAAACCAAGGTAATGCTAGTTTGATGTTGAAGTAAGACATTGCTCTGCAACGTAATGCATTATGTAATAAGTGCCTAACATTAAACCAAGGTAATGCTGGGTTTGATGTTGAAGTAAGACATGCTCTGCAGAATCATTATATAGGCCTACACTAAACCAAGGTAATGCTGGGTTTGATGTTGAAGTAAGACATGCTCTGCAGAATCATTATATAGGCCTACACTAAACCAAGGTAATGCTAGGTTTGATGTTGAAGTAAGACATGCTCTGCAGAATCATTATATAGGCCTACACTAAACCAAGGTAATGCTGGGTTTGATGTTGAAGTAAGACATGCTCTTCAGAATCATTATATAGGCCTACACTAAACCAAGGTTAGCTGGGTTTGATGTTGAAGTACGAAATGCACATGTGAAACGATGTTACCGTGAATTTAAATTTTTAGTATTTTATTAGTTGTTATGTATCAACGGAAGCTGACATAATCTTACTTAATAATAATGCTACTCACTGAAAATCGAGTATTGGTCTGTACGGGGGTATTACAAGAAATAAATTTATTATAGTTTATATTTTACATAAAACCTGTAAATATAGCCTATATTTTTAAAGGCAATGTTTGTATACTAGTATACAATGCAGATCAAGTTCTGAGTCTCTCTATATCAGCTGTTACTCTAGGGCATCCCAAAGTATGACGTTCTACCATCCAATTGTATTACGTCGACAATATTTACAACGTTAAGACTCATTGGTGAGATCTGGCCAATTATAGGCTCCAATACGTAATGCATGGGTTAATTTTGGAGCACTTTTGACCCCCAATTTTCTTCCAAAAATTTAAAACTTAATGAAATAGTTTTGAACGATTATGCGCTAGGCGTTTTCAGAGTACATTTATTCACAATATCGCTTACTTCTTTATATTGCCTCGCCGTAAAGGTGTCACGCCTATGTAGAAGACACCTTTTTAAAATTTTAAAATACTGTTTAATTAATAGATATGCGCATAGTATCCTTCCTAAACAACTTTAAATTTTTTGTCTCCTTCGCGTCGTGGTAAAAAAGTTGTCCGGATTCCGGAATATATGTGATATTCGCTGGACTTAGGGAGCTTTTTAATTGTACATTTAACGTTGTACAATAAGTTACTCCGAGCTCATCCAACCGTCTTAGTAAGATATTGCGTTTATGGAAATTCCTGTTTGCTCGGCTGACTGACGCCACAGTTCTTTGAAACTTTACTCAGTTGTTTCGGAAGTGGAAATGAAGGGCAACTAATTTAAAACTTAAAAAAAAAACAAAAGATTATTACGATTTTAGATTTGTCTAAAAAGTCGAAAATTGACATTACCCATGAATTGTTTGTGTGATTATAATCAATATGCTAATCGACGTAAGTAGGTCTGTCCATGTATGCTTCATTGGCTGCTACGTAAAGTTTCATATACTTGGATGTTTCCTGGCCTAGCAACTTGTGCCAACTGCCAATATGTGTCCTGAGATAAGCAGCATCTCCAGTACAGTGATGCCATGTTCTCAGTTGCAGACGACTTCACCCCGAGTGTTTCTGAAGACGGCAACACCGCGCCCCGGTTCGTGTGTCCCACCTGCTTCCGAGTGTACAAGTCTCGCGGCAATCTAACCTACCACGCGAAGCACGAGTGCGGGAAGGAGCCCGAGTTCTCGTGCAAACAGTGTGGCAAGAAGTACAGGAGCCAGCGCTCCTTCATCAGACACACCAGGCACGAGTGTGGGAAAGAACCCCAGGTCCAATGTCCACAGTCACAGTGTCTGTTCCGCGCGAGGTACAGGCATGAACTGGCCAAACATATTCAAAAAAGGCACCATTTAAATAGTTACCAGTTTGACTAATTTAATAATTAAAAGTAAACCGTTTCTACCTCTGTCGTTTCCCGACGTTATTTCAGTCTTATTATCAACGTATCATACGTAGTTCTTAAGTCACAAACAAACTTCTTTTACCAAATAGTTGGATAAGCGTAGCGAGCGAAGCGAAGATTCCATTTCACTACACTTGAGAAAAAAATCCGGAATGTTTTTTTTCTGTATTTGTGGGCTGTTGTTAACATGATTCCGGCTTAACCGATACTCCAATTGCGATGAAATTTTCTGGAGTCCTTTGAAATCTCTGAACTTGTAACTGCCACGTTTTTGAGCGCAATTGAAAAATTATTTCCCATAAAAATCGCAATTTTATGATTTTAATCGATTTAAAAAAAAATCTTCGACTACAACACCTACAGCTGTATCCGATTGTTATGATGTTTTCACAGAACCTCAATTTCATGAATTAATATAATCGTGTGAAATTTGAGCGTAATCGAATAATTATTTCTTATGAAAATCGCAACTTTACGCTTTTTTCGTTTTTAAACAATTGCGCTCATCCAACAACGCGCCTGAAAAAGCGTTTGCGAAAGCTTCCTAGTTATAATATATGTTATTTATTTTCGAGCAATGGTAATAATATGGATTTAACTTTTTTTTTTGGGGGAAAAAAATAAAAACATTTATTTCGAGATGTATTGAAATTATTTTATTAGTGATATTGTAATTGTAAGCGTTCAACGTTGTCATCGAATGTATAATATTTTGTGTTTTATATTATGACTGAATAAGTACAACAGTTCATGAGATAACGTTTCTGAAAATTTGACAAATTCATACATTATTTATGATAAAAAAATAATTAAATAAAGAATTCGTTATTGATATTATTATATTTTGCTCACGGAACTTTATTTCTTGATTAGCCTATTTCTGTTCGTACCTTTACTCCCCATAATGTCCTCCTAGACATTTCTATATTTATATGCCTTGTATGCCAATATTTCCACAACTATCGTAAAAACTTTCCTTGACCAATAGCTTACGGGACGTGCTAGGTTAAGTTCTGTACCTGAGAGAAACATTGGATCATGGCTATGGTTTGTGGTGGTAATCATGGATGCTTCGATGTTCTTTCCCCCTGGGTTTCATGTATCGTAGACCAAGAAATAAGTGGTGTACGAATGTTCGTCTATTTGTGTTCCCGTGTATAATGACGTCATGTTTAGCTTGTGACTTCATATGCACTCTTGAACAAATCATTATATTTTATACAATCATAGAATCGCATTCTTTTCACTTAAACTAACGTCAGCTGGATCTTCCTATTTCTGTACTGTATTCTCGGTGGTTTCTTGCGGAATGTAGAACCCTGGTTTCTATTGGGTGCGGGGGGTGGGGTGCAACTTGCTAAAAAACAATCGTTTCTGGAATATTCCTGGTACAATAGGGGTTCTGGGAGTGGCTTCGTCGATAATCAATAAAATTGTGAAGATTGTTAGTTTTCAAAATCATGCTACACAATGTGCCCGCCTCGCCCCCGCCTCCGGCCACTACTACAACATTATTTTCAAGGGTTTTCGAAGCCTCTGGAACACGATGGGATTTTAAATCATTGCAGTGCAATGTATACATCGAAACATGCATATATCACAATAATTTGAAAATTGTTCTTTTTTCATTGCAGATTTGAGTGGCGAGTTTGCGTTGTTAACACATCCCATCAGTTCGATGCGTCCCTCGCTACCCGTGCTCTACTGCAGCAAGACGTACAAATACAAGCACGACATGTACAGCATGAGCGGACAGAGTGTGGAAAGAGCCTCAGTTCCAGTCGTGCGCGCTGCCAGAAGCGCTACAAACACTACACGTCGTATCGCCGACACTTGCTGGACTGCGAGCAACAAACTATCAAGACACCTCGGGAATTCGAAACCAACATCCATACGCCATAGTGATTTACGAAACCAAAATCTTCTCATCTTATTCGTCGAGACCCAGAACACAGTTTACAACCGACGACGTATTCTCGTACCTACCAAAACAGCTGACGAACAGACTTCCATTGTATGTTGCAGAGTATTACCAGAGTCGATAAAGAAGTTTCCCCGATAGGGCGTCTCTCCAACGCGGAAAAACTTATTCTGGTATTACTAGGCCCTATCACTGTTCTTGGATTCAGTGCACTGCCACTTATAGACTGTGCTGTGCGCGCTTCTGTCATAATATCTTGTAAAAACGCATGGGTTCAACCAAATGACACGATTCCTCCGAAGGCCCAGTCTGTGCAAAGTGGCCGATTCTGCAGCAGTGATTTGTCAAACTGTGACAACAGCTGTGTGTAAGCATTGAGTTGCGGGTATTGTCGTTGTGTGCAAGTCCAAGTTCACATGCGTAAAGAGAGCCTGGGTTAGCTACCACCAGACAATTGCCGCCACAGTCAACTGCAGTAAAGTAAGCAGTTGTGCTTCACACAGACGTAAGAAAGTTGTATTCTGTTGTATAGGCCCATTTGTTTTTCAAGCCTGTTTCAAGCCATGTTTGTTTAATTTACGTCAGCTGACGCAGCTAACAAAGAGTTTATCACAAACATGGCGGCCATTTATCACTGTATGGCCACGTTCTTGTAGTAACTGTAAAGCTGTAACTCTTACCGTGTGCATGTACCATGTAGGTAAACATACTGCACCACTGCGTGTAGAAACATAAGCGTACTAAATTGCGTAATACGTCGATAATGTGCAGGGAGGGTGTGTAGCACATTACAATGTTCTAGACGGTTCATGAGCTTAGGCAATCTTTATCTACAGTGTTCAATGCCCATTTAATGCCTCTTGACCCAAATCCAGTGGAATTCACGTTCATTCCAACCACTTGTTTCCCCTAATAGTCACCCCAAACTTGAATCTTGATGAAGGATATGCGCCATAGCTCTATATCTAGAAACTTTCCCAAATTTCAAATAATTACCTTCTGCAACAAACTGGGACCCCCCCCAAAGAATTGTCTATTTAATTACACATTACGGCCATATAAAACTAAAAAGAACTAAGTATTGCCATGAAAGATTGTTACTTTGACAAGAACAACTTTTAAACAACTCCTAAATTAAACAGTTGTTGGGTGTAAAATTCGAGGTCAAAGTGTTTTTGATAAACTACTGCATTTTGCGTATAGAGTCTGGTGCTGGAGCTTTTCTAGCAGGATTTAAAACTAAATTTGGTTCAAGTCATGACATGATTCATTACTTTTTTCAACCGTATTTAATCAAATATTTATTACGTGTTCCTACTTTGCGTGTTATTAAGAGTAGATTTGATCTGTGCACATATAACCGTACTTTACAACCCCACACATCAATTTTATTTGTAAAGAAAACCGACAATAAACAATTGCTTTCAGTCAAATTGAGAATGGTACGCCATCCTGCATAACTAACGCATCCACAAACAAATAATTGAGGTCTCGTAAATAATATTATTATGCAATTGGTATATTATTGCTTAATCTTGCGAAATAGGTCTTTATTATCATTAATACTTCCGCAATTTGCTGACAATAAATTGCAGAAATAGAAAACGAAGAACTTTGTATTGTTCAATAGTTTCACAACAATGTCATATTTAAAATGTAGACAATTACGTTTTTATGGCTTCCTAGATTTTTATTCTATTGTTATTTCGTTGTAGTGAAAAGTTAAGGGTTTGTAGATTTATACTTGCTTTTCTAATAATAACTAATGATTATGATGTTTATCCTTGGTTAGGTAAATATAAACAATATACAAACAAATAACAATTAATATAAAGACTGTTGCTGGGTGACAACAATCATGTTCTACGTTTCAATAATTTATATCGACGCCTATTCTTCATAAGAACTGCATCAGAATAAAATATCAGGTCCTCGCCACACAGGTTAATACGTTTATTTATCACATTATCGTATTATCAAGAAAAATATATATTTTGAGCACATGTAATATAAAGATGTTGTTACGAAAACATTGTATCGTGTGATTAGGGCACCCGGAATATCAAGGTTGTTATGTAAAATAAAATATATTTCAATTGTTCATATTCAGTTTGTTCTTGTTTTTAGTCGGTACATTTATATCTGAATAAAACTGCAACAATAAACTCATGGTTGTGCAATGTGGCAGCAATAGAATGACGACTGGACGTGTCAAAACCAAAACTTTAGAAATAATTAATACCAAGCCTTACATCACTGAAAGAACGTTGGCAAGCTTTTAACCTTCTACATCTTGCGACACAAATATTACATTTGCGCCGTGACTGACTGCGTCCTTGCAATGCTGGGCAAAATAAATCTGACACCAAATGTTGCATGTGTAAACAGTAGTGCTACTAGTTGCAAATACACTTTGCCGACCTTTTTCAAGGATGCAGAGAGCTCTCACTTGCAAAGATGGTCAAAATAAATGCCTGACACCAAATGTTGCATGTAAACAGTAGGCTACCTAGTGCAAATACACTTTTGCCGACCTTTTTCAAGGCTGGAAGGTCAGAGTTCGGTACGATCTAAGCAAATACCGATATTAAGGTTAGCAATTTTATGAGATTGGCTTGGCAGTCTTTCATAAGTTAATTTGTATAGTAATATGTGGGATTGTATTGATAAACACGATTTACAATGTATATAATCTATGCCTGTAGGCACATGAAGAATGATATTGTAAGCTTAGTTTAGCCCCAGAACCAAAATGTTCACCGATGCACCACTGTTGGTTACAGAAACGAACAACTGTGTCTGGCGTTAGATGATTATCCGGAATTACAACGGGACAGACTCACTCTTAAATGTGGCCAGTGTCTACGAAGCTACAAACATAGTCCGTCGTTTCGAAGACACATCAAGTTTGAGTGTGGGATAGAGCCGCAGTTTCAGGGCCCGCACACTGTCCGTAAGGGCCAAAAACAGAAGGGCTCGTTTGAATCCATGTGTATCACATACACAGAGACTAGGGACTACGCGATCATAACAAGATTCTCTATCATGATTTTCAATTTGTTACTGTTGTACAAATTATTTTGTTTATATCTACTCAAAAGTTTAAGTGATTAATAGTTCACAATTAGGTAGGCTTAATGTCACAGGCATGGGAAGTTTTTAATATAGAAATTTCCTCCATCCCTGCCAAATAAAAGTTCAATACAGGACATGGTCTTCGTTTTTACTATTACACGTAAGAAAAGAACCTTTAGCTGGATTTACAAAGTTTTAACAAAGCATACCCAAGTGCACAAAAGCTACTTTTGATATACTTTACTTAATAATCAACGTTACTTAGGGAGTAGGCCTATACTTATCAGAAAAATTTTGTGCATATGGTCATATGATTATTAATAATACCGTATAACAACGATAATGTCAATCCAACTTTTTCAATACGAGATGCATTATTTTATAAGATGGTAAGTCACAGACAGATTATGGAAAAAATTCTACTGCTTCGATAGTATGGCTCGCATCTAGCTTTGTCAGAATTAGCAGTCCGGTGTCAGGGTTACTCAAGCTGAAAACTTGTAAATCCGGTCCACCCGTCCATAATCCGCCGTCGCTTCAGATCTGTGCGCAGTCAAGTGACTGGTTGTATCAAAAAGTAGACTATCTCTACAAGCAGGACATGAATACACGGGTTTGTGGATAACCAAATAGACCGTCTTCGGGCTGTCCAACAAATGAATGTAATCTTAAAAGACAAGCTTATTTCCAGTTGTTCTAAATAACATTAAAAGCAGAAATATCTCATGATAACCTGGATTAATTCAATCCAGATGAGAGTTCATGGTGCACCTCATCTACCTAACTGGCAGGTAGATAGCTGTAACCGACCCGTAAATAGGTTGTAAGTTTAAAATATTCTGTTTTATGCACCATATTGGTTTGTAAACACCTTTGTGGGTTCTCAATGGTTTAAGATACTGCACAGCACGATTTGTGTTTGTACTAATCATAAACGTTTGTCACATAAATACTTGATTGCTCAAACCAAATTTGAAACAAACGTGATCGAGTGGTTTCATTTTTTCTTGCTATTGTGCAAAAACGTGTTCCTGAATGCAGGAACAACAAAGCAAGAATTAATTGAAACTACTCAGGAGTCTTCATAGACTCGCGGCGACGAAAGGTCAGACGTGGCGTTCTAATCTTGCATCGCGTTGTAAATGGACACATTAGGTCCGACATTTTAGTGCATGTTCCCGCTCAGAGTTCCTTCTCGTTTACCGACTGTGTACCGTTTAATGTCCCAACTCCCCGTCTATCAACAACGAAAAGATCACTATTCTTCGTCTCTTACAACTTTCAAATCCTTATAAATAATAAAATAATAAAAATAAATAAGTAATTTTATTAGAGTGCTGCCATCAGTTATATAACTGATTTTCAGTGGGGACTTTAAATCAAAGGGACCAAGCCAACCCTGCAGCCCCGACGCAATCGACGAGTGAGCGAATAACCCAACCAAAGATCGATATTTTTAATAGGAAATATAGCAATCAGTGGTATGGACAGTGCGAACACCCGCGCAAACCACGCCAGAACAAACAAGGCCTTTCAGAACACTCTGAAATTTGATTATGTGCTTCGTTGCTAGGACGGCTCCAAGTCACCGTTACAAAACTCCTAAGACAAGAACGTCAGGTAACCACCCAGAAACAAGCGTTCTTGTTGCCCGGAAGGTCGGAATTAACAAAAAAAGAAATAAAATTACTAAGCGCAAAAATGCCCGGCAGAAACCTTAACCTCCAATTAAAAAAATAAGATCGATAAATTAATATAAGTATTAATTCTGAAATATACCCTGAACTTAATTAGTTTGGTAAATGAATTACAAGAAATTGCGAGCAACTCGTATGTACATCTCACCACAAAGCCAACATCACCCACACACACAGATCGCTCAAAATGGATCTACCTACTAATCTAAGATTAGTACAACTGAGTTCCATTAAAAGAACACTAATATGATATAAACACAACCACACACAGCGGAGCTGACACTGGGAGACGTCACGCGGTTAGAATACTTAAACAGCCTGTAAGACCTCCACAACCCACACAATTGGATCCAATTCTACACAATGTTCTAATTACCATTGGCTAATCACCTGGCCTCAAATTACATTTCTTTTACCCTCCACAAAATTTCATAAAAAATAATATAATTGATAGTGAATTTAATTAAAAGAATGAATTTAATTTAGTATAATGAATTGATTGTTACTCATCGTTTTACTGCGCATGAACGGTCGCGAGTTCGATTCTCCTAGCTCCGTTTGACTCAGCTGTAGACGATGACCATTGTTCGCCGCGCCAATCACAGCTGGTTCGTCTAGTATGGGGAAAACCAGATGCGCGCGCCGTCGGATGCTCTCGACACCTTTCAGGTTCACCGTTTAGCCACACGACACTTCCGAAGATTTCGATCCGTGATTTTGAAATGTTTGATTGATGAACGCACCAGTTAATTAATTAACTACTGTGATATTTAGTGTAATCACTAAACTGTTCAAAGATTGATTGGCGGGATTACACTCGGCGAAATTAATTAGTGATGGTATTTGGAAAGGTATCACTAACTGTTCACAACGATGATTGACAAATTACACCTCGGGCGAAAATTAATAATGGTGTGATATTTAGTGTATCAACTTGACTGTTCACAACGGACGATTGACGAATTACACTCGGAGAATTAATAATGGGTGATATTTAGTGATCACTTGACCCTGGTTCACAACGCGATGACGAATTACACTCGGAGAATTAATTAATGATGTGCTGATTTAGTGTATAATCGGTGAAATAAATCAAAGATAAGAATACAAAAGCCTTCAAACGAATTTAAAAGAAAGAAAAATCATTTTTCACTTCACCCGCACTCACAAACATACTTCTACGAGGCACAGGAAGCCAAAAACAAAGCCTAAGTCGACACCATCCCTGACCAGTCGGCAGTAGGTCCTCCGCCCAAACTAATCTGTTTAATTAATCTACCCGCGCAAGTGTGTGCGCCACGACACCTCCGACACCTCTCACAACACTCTCCAACTCCAAGTCTCCTGCCTATCCATCTCGGAGGGTTCCTTAAAGACTTTACCCACCTAACAGGTCACGTGTTTATACGTCACGGCATCGTATGACCAAACTAGTTTCAAGGTTAAAAAAATCTCGGCCCCTCAGCCTCCCTTGGGCCTAGAAGCTTGACTTCTCTTAGAGTGGATGCTATTCTATTTCCCGAAACCAGTTAATGGTAGAATTCTTAGTATCTGTAGGCTTCGAGAACAAATCGAAACTCGGGCTGCCGAAATACGGAAGCTTTCATGCGGATGATTCAGATGGTAAGTTCAAAAAATACACTATGTTGACCAATATTAGTGAACTTCAAATTAATGACTCCCTTAATACCTCAATGAAATGACTGAAATAAAAAACATTCATTTTTATTTTACCTGTCTTTATGTTTGATGTACTTTACTAATTGAAAATCAAACTGTAAATGCTTAATAGCTTGATAGCTAATCATAATTTATTGCTAATTACGAGTTCATATGTAATTACAATTGAATCATTATGATACTGATGATATAGGGATGCACAGTGATATAAAAACATGTTTGATCGATGAATATTAATAGGTTATTAGATTTAATGAATAAATTTGCATGTCATTTTACCAATTAATTCATAGAATACACATAAAAATAGCTATGAGAGCCTTGGGACCTTTTACAATACCCCCCTTTATGAATTGTTAATTAAATTGGAATTCCTATTTAATAATTCATAATTATAACAAGACTAACTTATTTATGGATAAGCTCATTTCATAGGTCTTTAAATTCTAGTTCCATCTTATAATTAAATTGCTGAAAATTATATCTCAATACTGATTTACTAATACCTATCTTATTACGAATCATTTGATTATATTTCATATTACAATTACTCAAATTATTAATTAAAATTACAATGAAACTTCCTGATAAATTTCAAAATGTTGATATTTAGACAATTATCTATCCTCAAATTACGTTATTATGGTTACAAACAATAAAAGAAATTAAAATTTAAATTACAATTTTTAAAAGTCATGTTAAGTGGTTGGCATTGGTCAATGAATAACATGTTACATTTCCGGATTCTCGGAAGTCAGTCTCTGTTTGTTTGAACGGTCTGTACATAAGCGTTGAACCAAAAAACAGCTGGTCTAAATCAAAAAAACACTGGCCATTTGAAAAGATTCGTGGCCTTCAAGTCCTGCATCAACTTCCCGATGCGTACCTAGCCACCTTGTGCAGTTACACACAAAAACTCGACAAACCACCCACTCCACTTTCACTTTCAATGAATAGCCCGTTCAACTCTTCAATTCGCTCCAACAAAACTCAATAGCCACCAACATAAATAACAGTTGTAAAAGAAAATATTTGTTGGTACATTTTCAAAGTAACTTCCTACAATTCATCTTTACCCACGTATAACTTATGATAATGATTGTTTTATAATATGACATAATTATTTGAAAGAAAGTAAGAGTAAACGTTCCTCTCATTAATTATGCAAATTAAATTACTTTTCTCTTTCACGGTGATATTTGTAATTTTTGTTATGTCAAGCGATTCGGGCACAATACTAAAATTCAACTCCCCCAATCATTGTAATAAAGTTACATGCGGGACTTGGAAACAGTGCATACAATTGTTTTCATCCTCTGACAAAAACAACAATAAACAATAAAAATAATCCTTTCCTAATAGTCAACTACATTACTTATTCATCAGTTGCTAGAAAGGTCACTAGCAAAAAATACAAAATACAGGTGAGTAACTCTGTCTCCCGTCACAATTAACTAGGGCATGCAGAACAGTTCAATGTTGCACAATGGCCAATTATTTATCTAGGATGCTATACTCTTGGAAAAGGGATACCATCAATTCTGAAATATATACCAATCTGCCTCCACTTCTCCAATGGCTATGTGAAACCAGTGATAAAATCAGCATTATACACTACGTCCAGCTATTACATCCCTAACAATTACATAACAAGTCATACCCTTCAAGAATTCATAATAAAATGCTAGTTTGTTTGGAAAGTTCTTGTCTCTAATCCTTTCAATACCACAATATACTCTTTAATTATTACAGAATATTTAATAATAATTAGCCCACCTTTACAATCATTTACAAATCTTTGTTTGTCTTGTATATTATTCTCTACTTTCATTTTCGTTTTTATTTTTTTTTTGGCCACCCAGACGGAACGGTCACTGTCATTTTCATCCGGCGTCAGCCATTACATGTTTTTGTCCCATACCTCGCGTTTGAAACTTGCTAAAAAACGTTTCTCAAGTCTTTTCTTTTCGCTTCCTACCCCCACTGTCCGTAAATCTCTCAGAAAAATCTAATCATCCAAGTTTCAATTTTCATCACGCCATGTCTCTTTCTCCTCTATCTCTCTCCATCTCCCATCATTACCATTTAAATGCGATTACCCTTTTTCTCTCAATACGTCCATCAACTCATTCCAATCAAATCCAAAGGCTTTCCTTTGTCCTGCCGATACCAAACAACTTTTGTGTTTCCTTTTTTATCATATTTTAGTATATTGTTCTATTAATCAATCCATTCTCATATTGTTAACCTTTTCACTATCACATCTTATCAACCAAACTCTCAACTCAATCCATTTCATCAATTTCATCTCTACAATTTTTAAATCTGGATCCTCATCCTGAGCATGAAAAATTCATTAATATTTCATCATTAGCATTTCCTCATTAACTCTTCTCCCTGAGTAAATCTATCACCTGTTTAATTCTTTGTTAATCATGTCTACGTTCTGCTATTTCTGTGACCACATTCTAATTCCTGTTTTAATTCACCCATATGTTATCTATTTTGACTCCCATTTCCTGGAAACTTGTTATCAAGTTTTGCTTCCAGTTTTGCGACTGTATGTTAATTTTATGAAATTCCTCCTTCCATGTCCTAGTGACAGTTTTGGTTGCAGTGTCCCTATTTCTTGACTCAGGTCCCTGTTTTAACCCAATTGCAAATTTCCCTATGGTTCCTGTGTACATCTGTCTAAGCATTTCATTAACCTCGGATAGATCCATTTTTTTCCATTTTATACCAGAAAAAAAAATTAAAATTCCAATTTATGTGTAATTAAACAAAATAATTATTTTCCTAATTATCCCGGGGGTCGTGTTAATTACATGCCACCACGTTGGGCTCGCCCAAATTGTCAGGCAACCAAATTTGGCTACGGGACAACGAAAATTTTAACAATTAAACAATAATTGTTCCTCAGGTGTTGTTATACAGGTATCAAGCCACACCGTTGGATTGCGCCAAAATTGTTCAGGTAACCAACAGAAACAAGCGTGTCTTTGCCGGAGGTGGTAACTTAACAAAAAAAATGAAATAAAAAAATTACTAGCTCAAAAATGCAGGAAGAAACATTCAAAATCAATTAAAAAAATAAGAAAAATTAATATAATAATTAATTATGATCATAATTAATTAATTAGTTTGGTAAAGAATTAAAAGAAAAACCTGAAAAACAAACTTAAATTTAAGAGTAGGAATCCCAATGGTCTTATCTACTAAATCATAAGATTAGTAAAATGAGTTTCCATTTAAAAATTATAAATTATGATCATAAAAGAACAATTACATAATTGTTAAACAGCCTGCCTACCTAGGATCAATTTCTACACAAGGGTTCTAAATACCTTGGATAATCCACCTGCTAATTACATTTCTTTTTACCCTGCAAAATTTCATAAAAAATAATATAATTGATAGTGAATTGTAATTAAAAGAATGAATTTAATTTAGTATAATGAATGATGTACTCATGTTTTACTGCGCATGTGAACGGTCGCGAGTTCGATTCTCAGCTCCGTTTATTCAGATGTAGGAGATGGCCATTTGTCGCGGCCATTCACAGCTGGATTCGTCTTGAGTGGGGGAAAAACCAGAGCCGCGCGCCGTCGGATGCCTCGAATACCGTTCAGTGTTTCACCGTTTAGCACACGAAACACTTCGAAGATTTTGCCGATCCGTGATTTTGAAATGTTTGATGATGAAACGCCACTCAGTTACTTAATTAACTACTTGTGATATTTAGTGCTCTCACTAAACTGTTCCAAAAGAGTGATCGGCGGATTACACTCGGCGAATTATAGTGATTTGATATTTGATGTATCACTTAACTGTTCACAACGATGATTGACAAATTACACGCGGAAGAATTATTAATGGTGTGATAATTTAGTGTATCACTGACTTGTTCAAACGGAACGATTGACGAATTACATCGGAGAATTAATTAATGGTGTGATATTTAGTGTATCAACTTGACTGTTCCACAACGGCGATTGACGAATTACACCGGAGAATTAATTAATTGATGTGCCTATTTAGTGTATAATTCGGTGAAATAAATCAAAGATACGAATACAAAAGCCTTAAAAACGAATTTAAAAGAAGAAAAATCATTTTTCCCACTTTCACCCGCACTCACAAACATTACATTCCTTACGAGGCACAGGAAGCCAAAACAAAGCCAAGTCGACACCACATCCTGACCAGTCGGGCCAAGTGGAGGTCCTCCCGCCCAAACAAATCGTTAATTAATTCGTACCCGCGCAGTGCGCCGCCACGACACCTCCGACACCTCTCACAAACACTCTCCACTCACTTCTCCTGCCTATCCATCTCGGAGGGTTCCCTTTAACGGACTTTACCCACCTACCAGGTCACGTGTTTATACGTCACGGCTATCCGTATGACCAAAATAGTTTCAAGGTAAAAATCTTCTCGCCCCTCAGGGCCTCCCTTGGGCCTAGGAAGCTCGACTTATTTCGTAGCAGTGATGCTATTGTATTTCCCGAAACAGTCAATGGTTAGAATTCTTAGTATCTGAGGCTTCTGAGAACAAATCGAAAACTCGGGCTGCAGAAATACTGGAAAGCTTCATGCGGATGATTCAGATGGTAAGTTAAAAAATACACTAGTTGACAATATAGTGAACTTCAAATATTAATTACTCCTTAATACTCAATGAAATGACTTGAAATAAAAAACTTCAGCTTATTTACCTGTCTGTAATGTATGATGTACACTTTACTAATTGAAAATCAAACTGCTAAATGGCTTAATTAGCTTGATAGCTAACATTTAATTTATTGCTAATTACGAGTTCATATTCGTAATTACAATGAATCATTATATTATGATGATTATAGGTGAGCATCAGTGAGATATAAAACATGTTTGATTCGATGAATTATTAATATAGGTTATTAGATTTAAGTGAATAAAAATTTGCATGTCATTTTACCAATATCCTTAGATCATACACATAAAAAATAGCTAATGAGAGCCTTGCCTCCTTTTACACGAACGGATGGACTAAGTCCAATCAGAGTTAAAAAACTTCTGGACACTGTCAGCCGGAATCGAACCACTTGACCTTCGGCATTGGAAGCAGATACGCTAACAACAAGACCAACGAGCCAAACACCAAGACACCAACGAGCCACCACAATCTCCATTAATGACATTTTTGCTAATGAATTTCGACCTTTTTTTCATCAACTCGGCATCAAACCAATCATAATTGATAGTTAAGCTAGTTTTAAAACAAAATGGATTATTTATTGTTTTATAAATGTTGTTGTTCTTTTAATACCTATCAGTAGTTTATAAAATATCATCAATTCATATCGTATCAGGTTAATCCCTTGTCTATCATCATTTTGTTATTACTATTGATTTATATTTAAGCAAGTTATTGTAAGTGAAACAAATGAAAGTTACTGAAATGATGATTTATACTGTTTTTATAACATTTTATGTCTTTTATAATATTGATTTTAATTTATTATCTAGTACCTCAATGTAAAATGGCAGCAATGCTGATTTGAGTGACAAATCAATAAATATTCATCATATGAATACGCAAACTACCCAGTATCTATCTATATTGTGGTTTCCCTTTGCCTCAATGATGATACAGATATTAGCACGGTCTGCGGGAACCAGACCTAGGGAGAGAAGCTACCCGTTATTCAAAGGCTGATATTTATCCTTAGTATTGTTGGTGGAGGTGCCGGGGGTTTGAAATCCCCTTTTGTGGGGCTAAACTTATTTTGTTGCCGTGGAAAACCATGAGAACCCAAGTTTTAACACATTGAGGACATGACAGTCGTTACTCTCGTCATTTTTCGGAAACTTTATAAGGGGTGCAAAACAAATGAATAAAAAATCTATAATTTTGTTTATTGTTGTTCAATTTTTTGTTATTATCTTGTGTAATAGCATGGTAGGTAGAACTCTAGTTTTGATCCAAAACCATTAAGGGGTGGAATGAACAAAAACAAAGATAAATTTTTTTTTTTAAAATGTCTCAGTGAATAAAAAAGCTACAACATGCTCAAATTTTAAACCACAGATATGGGATCAAAATAAATAAATCAGAAATAACATCTTTCCAGCAAGCAGGTGCGGCCGTCGGAACGTTTTGAAAGTTGGGGGGGCAAACCTGGTGGCAGCTGGGGTCTGGGGCCCCCCCCCCCCCCCCCCCCCCCAAAGCCCCAGCCGCCGGAGGCCCTTTCGCCGAAGGCGAAAATAATTTTCACTATACTACAGTTATTTCGTCATGTTTTAACTGAACTCGGACGCTGTAAACGATGTTTTACATCAGCTATCTGCGATCTAAAAAACTAAAAAAATGACCGTGAAGGGGGACCAGTTAATGAAATTAAAACCTAATTTTGTTATGTAATGACAAAGCATACAGGCAAACATATTTGTTTAATGTTTTACACCGTTCATAATTCCCGGCTTCGCTTAAAGGAACTTTTTTCCCCCCGCAGGATCGACTGACTGTTTGTATCAAAAAGTAGACTAATCTCTACAGCAGGACATGAATACGGGGGTTTGTGGATACCAAAGGAGACCGTCTTGGGGCCTGTTCCAACAATGAATGTAATCTTAAAGACAAGCTTACTTCCATGTTTCTTAAACTAAACATTAAAAGCAGAAATATCTCATGATAACCTGGATTAATTCAATCCAGATGAGAGTTCATGGTGCACCTCATCTACCTACCTGGCAGGTAGATAGCTGAAACCGACCCTTAAATAGGTTGTAAGTTAAAATATTCGTTTATGCACCATCTGGTTTGTAAACACCTTTGTGTTGTCTAAATGGTTTAAGATACTTCACAGCACGATTTGTTTTTTGTACTAATCATAAACGTTTTGTCACATAATACTTGATTGCTCAACAAATTTGAAACAACTTGATCGAGTGGTTTCATTTTTTCTTGCTATTGGGGGCAAAACCGTTTTTCCTGAATGCAGGAACCAAACCAAAGCAAGAATTAATGAAACTACTCAGGATGTTTCATTAGACTCGCGTCGACAAAGGTCAGACGTGGCGTTCTTAATTTTGCATCGCGTTGTAAATGGACACATAGGTCCGACATTTTAGTGTCAATGTTCCCGCTCAGAGTTCCTTCTCGTTCTACTCGACTGTGTCACCTGTTTCATGTCCCAACCCCCCGTCTATCAACAACAAAAAGATCACTATTCATTCGTCTTCTTACAACTTTTCAACCCCTTATAAATAATAAAAAAAAATAAAAATAAATAAGTAATTTTATTTAGAGTCTGCCCACTCAGTTATATAAACTGATTTTCAGTGGGGGACTTTAAATCAAAGCGACCAAGCCAACCCTGCAGGCCCCGACGCAATCGACGAGTGAGCGATAACCAACCAAAGATCGATATTTTTAATAGGAAATATAGCAATCAGTGGTATGGACAGTGCGACATCTCCGCGAACCAACGCCAGAATCAACAAGACCGATTCAGAACAACTCTGAAATTTATTATGTGCTTCGTTGCTAGGACGGCCCAAAGTCACCGTTTACAACTCCTAAGACAAAACTGTCGGGTAACCACCCAGAAACAAGCGTTTCTTTCCCCGGAGGTGGTAACTTAACAAAAAAAAGAATAAAATTACTAGCTCAAAATGCGGAAGAAACATTAAACTCCAATTAAAAAAATAAGAAAAATAATATTATTAATTAATTATGAATCATAATTAATTAAATTAGTTTGGTAAATGAATTTAAAAGAAACCTGAAAAAACAAACTTAAATTTAAGAGTGGGAAATCAAAATGGATCTATCTACTAAATCATAAGATTAGTAAAATGAGTTTTCCATTTAAAATATAATTATGATCATAAAAGAACAATTACATTAATTGTTAAACAGCCTGCTACCTATGGATCCAATTCTACACAATGTTCTAAATACCCTTGGCTAATCCACCTGCCTAATTACATTTCTTTTTACCCCCAAAATTTCAAAAAAAATAATAATAATTGATAGTGAATTTTAATTAAAAGATGAATTTAATTTAGTATAATGAATTGATGTACTCATCTTTTTACTGCGCATGAACGGTCGCGAGTTCGATTCTCCTAGCTCCGTTTACTCAGCTGTAGACGATGACCATTTGTCGCCGGCCATTCACAGCTGGTTCGTCATGAGTGGGGAAAACCAGATGCGCGCGCCGTCGGATGCTCGACTACCGTTCAGTTTCACCGTTTGCAACACGAACACTTCCGAAGATTTCCGATCCGTGATTTTGAAATTTTTTGATTGATGAAACGCACTCAGTTAATTAATTAACTACTTGTGATTTTTTAGTGTATCACTAAACTGTTCCAAAAGATTGATTGGCGGATTACACTCGGCGAATTAATTAGTGATGTGAATTTAGTGTATCATTTGACTGTTCACAACGACGATTGACGAATTACACTCGGAGAATTAATTAATGGTGTGATATTTATGTTCACTTGACTGTTCACAACGGACGATTGACGAATTACACTCGGAGAATTAATTAATGATGTGCTATTTAGTGTATAATTCGGTGAAATAAATCAAAGATACGAATACAAAAGCCTTCAAACGAATTTAAAAGAAAGAAAAATCACTTTTCACTTTCACCGCATCCCCAAACATTTACTTCTACGAGGCACAGGAAGCCAAAAAAAAAGCCTAAGTCGACCCCAAATCTGCCCAGTCGGCAGGTAGGTCCTCCGCCCAAAACCTAAATCTGTTAATTAATCGTACCCGCGCAGTGCGCGCCACGACACCTCCGACACCTCTCACAACACTCTCCACTCACTTCTCCTGCCTATCCATCTCGGAGGGTTCCCTTTAAAGACTTTACCCCACCTACCAGGTCACGTGTTTATACGTCACGGCTATCGTATGACCAAACTAGTTTCAAGGTAAAAATCTCGCCCCTCAGCCTCCCTTTGGGCCTAGAAGCTCGACTTCTCTTAGGGGTGATGCTATCTATTTCCCCAAAAACCAGTCAATGGTAGAATTCTTAGTATCTGTAGGCTTCGAGAACAAATCGAACTGGGGCTGCAGAAATACTAAAAGTTTTCATGCGATGATTCAGATGGTAAGTTCAAAAATACACTATGTTGACAATATTAGTGAACTTCAAATATTAATTACTCCCTTAATACTCAATGAATGACTTGAAATAAAAAAAATTCATCTTATTTTTACCTGTCTTTAAATGTATTGATGTACTTTACTATTGAAAATCAAACTGTAAATGGCTTAATTAGCTTGATTAGCTAATCATTAATTTATTGCTAATTACGAGTTCATATTCGTAATGTACAATGAATCATTATGATTACTGTTTGATATAGGGATGCATCAGTGATATAAACATTTTTGATTCGTGAAATATTATAAGGTTATTAGATTATTGAATAAATTGCATGTCATTTTACCAATATCATAGAATACACATAAAAATAGCTATGAGAGCCTTGGACCTTTTTACAATACCCCTATGAATTAATTAAAATTGGAACCTATTTAATTAATTCAAATTATAACAAGACTACTTATTTATGGAAACTCCATTTCATGGTCTTAAATTCTATTTCCCCATCTTATAATTAAATTGCTTAAATTATATCTTTCAATACTGATTTACTAATCCCTTTAAATTTTTATTAGAACTCATTTTGATTATATTTCATATTACAATTTACTCAAATATTTAATTAAATTATAATGAAACTTCCTGATTAAATTTCAAAATGTTTATATTTTAAAAAATTATCTATCTTCAAATTACGTTATTTTTGGGTTTTACAAACCATAAAAGAAATTAAAATTTAAATTACAATTTTAAAATTTCCCATGTTAAGTTGGTTGGCATTGGTCAATGAATAACATGTTACATTTCCGGATTCTCGGAAGTCAGTCTCTGTTTGTTTGAACGGTCCTGTACCTAAGGTTGAACCAAAAACAGCTGGTTCTAATCAACAACATGTCCATTGAAAAGATTTCGTGGCCTTCAAGTCCTGCATAAACTTCCCGATGCGACCTAGCCATCTTGTGCAGTTACACACAAAAACTCGACAAACCACCCACTCCACTTTCACTTTCAATGAATAGCCGTTCAACTCTTCAATTCGTCTCCAAACAAAACTCATAGCCACCAACATAACTAACAGGTTGTAAAGAAATATTTGTGGTACATTTTTCAAATTAACTTCCTAAAATTTCCCATCTTTACATTATAAATTATGATAATGATTGTTTTTATAATAGGGACATAATTATTTGAAAGAAATTAAGAGTAAACGTTCCCTCTCATTAATTATGCAAATAATTACCCTTTTTTCGTTTCACGGTGATATTTTGTAATTTTTTGTTTATGTCAAGCGATTCGGCACAATACTAAAATTCACCTCTCATTGTATTAAGTTTACATGCTGGGTACTTTGGAAACAGCAAAACAATTGTTTTCATCCTCTGACAAAAACCAACAATAAACAATAAAATAATCCTTTCCTAATAGTCAACTCCACATTTTTCTTATTCATCAGTTGCTATGAAAGGTCACTAGCAAAAAAACAAAATACAGGTGAGTAACTCTGTCTCCCCGTCACAATTAACTTAGGCAGTGAACCAGTCAATGTTGCACAATGCCAATTCTCTTATCTAGGATTGCTATACTCTGAAAAGGATACCATCAATTCTGAAATTATACCAATCTGCCTCCACTTCTCCAATGCTATTGAACCATTGATAAAATCAGCATTATACACTACGTCCAGCTATTTTCATTTCCTACAATTACATAACAATTCATACCCTCAATAATTCATAATAAATGCATAGTTTGTTGAAAGTTCCTTGTCTCTAATCCTTTCACTACCAAATATATCTTTAATTATTACCAGAATAGTTACATAATAATTAGCCACCTTCCAATCATTTTACAAATCTTTGTTTGTCTTGTCTATTTTCTCATACTTTTTATTTTCGTTTTTATGCCACCCAGACGACCGGGCACTGCTTTTCATCCCGGGGTCTAGCCATTACCTGTTTTTGTCCCATACCTCGCGTTTTAAACCTTGCTAAAACACTTTTCTCAAGGTCTTTCTTTTCGCTTCCTACCCCCCACTGTCCTGTAAATCTCTTCAGAAAAATCAATCATCCAAGTTTCCCAATTTTTTAATCCACTCCATTGTCTCTTCTCCCTCTATCTCTCTCCATCTCCATCATTACCATTTTTAAATCCGATTACCCTTTTTTCTCTCAATACGTCCCTATCAACATCATTCCAATCAATCCAAAGGCTTTCCTTTGTCCCCGCCGGATACCAAAAACTTATTTGTGTTTCCTTTTTATCAACATCTCATTAATCAATCCATTCTCATTAACCTTTTCAAATATCACCACTCTTATCAACCAAACTCTCAACTCCATCCATTTTATCAATTTCTCTTTTAAAAATTTTTTAATCAAAGATCCTCATCCTTATCATGAAATTCATTTAAAGATTTCATCATTAGCCATTTCCTCATTAAACTCCTTCTCCCTGATTACTAAAACACCTTGTTTACTTTCTTCTCTTTAAATCATGTCTACGTTCTGCTATTTCCTGTGACCACATTCTTAATTCCTGTTTTAATTCCCCCATATGTTTATCTATTTTGACTCCCATTTCCTGGAACTTGTTATCAAGTTTTGCTTCCGTTTTTGCGACTGTATGTTTTAATTTTATGAAATTCCCTCCTTCATTTCCTGTGACAGTTTGTTTGCAGTGTCCCTATTTTCTTGACTCAGGTCCTGTTTTTAAAAACCCAATTTCAATTTCCCTATTTTCCTGTTTACATCTGTCTAAGCATTTTCATTACCTCGGATAGATCCATTTTTTCCATTTTATTACCAGAAAAAAATTAAAATTCCAATTTATGTGTTAATTAAAAAAAAAATAATTATTTTATTAATTATCCCGGTCGCTGTTAATTACATGCCACACGTTGGCTCGCCAAATTGTCAGGCAACCAAATTTGGCTAGACCACGAAATTTTAACAATTAAACAATAATTGGTCTCAGGTTTGTTTTTATAAGGTATCAAGCCACACGTTTTGGGTTGCGCCAAATTGTCAGGTAACCACCCAGAAAAAGCGTTTCTTTGCCCGGAGGTGGTAACTTAACAAAAAAAGAAATAAAATTACTAGTCAAAAATGCGGAAAGAAACATTAAACTCCAATTAAAAAAATAAGAAAAAATTAATATTAATTAATTAATTATGAATCATAATTAATTAATTAGTTTGGTAAAAGAATTTAAAAGAAAACCTGAAAAACAAACTTAAATTTAAGAGTAGGATCAAAATGGATCATATCTACTAAAATCATAAGATTAGTAAAAATGAGTTTCCATTTAAAATTAATTATGATCATAAAAGACAATTACATTAATTGTTAAACAGCCTGCCTACCTATGGATCCAATTCTACACAATGTTCTAAATACCCTTGGCTAAATCCACCTGCCTAATTACATTTCTTTTTACCCTCCAAAATTTCATAAAAAATAATAATAATTGATAGTGAATTTTAATTAAAAAATGAATTTAATTTAGTATAATGAATTGATGTACTCATCGTTTTTACTGCGCAGAACGGTTCGCGGGAGTTCGATTCTCCTAGCTCCGTTTACTCAGCTGTAACGATGACCATTTGTTTGCCGGCCATTTCACAGCTGTTGTCATGGGGGGGGAAAACCAAGCGCGCGCCGTCGGATGCCTCGACTACCGTTCAGTTTCACCGTTTTAAGCACACGAACACTTCCGAAGATTTCCGATCCGTGATTTTGAAATGTTTGATTGAATTTAAACGCACTCAGTTTAATTAATTTAACTACTTGTGATATTTAGTGTATCACTAAACTGTTCCAAAGAAATTGATTGGCGGATTACACTCGGCGAATTAATTAGTGATGTGATATTTAGTGTATCACTTGAAATGTTCACAACGGACGATTGACGAATTACACTCGGAGAATTAATTAATGGTGTGATATTTAGTGTATCACTTGACTGTTCACAACGGACGATTGAACGAATTACACTCGGAGAATTAATTAATGGTGTGATATTTAGTGTATCACTTGACTGTTCACAACGGACGATTGACGAAATTTCACTCGGGGAATTAATTAATGATGTGCTATTTAGTGTATAATCGGTGAAATAAATCAAAGATCGAATACAAAAGCCTTCAAACCCAATTTAAAAGAAAGAAAAATCATTTTTCACTTTCACCCGCACTCACAAACATTACTTCCTACGAGGCACAGGAAGCCAAAAACAAAGCCTAAGTCGACACCATCCTGACCAGTCGGCAGGTAGGTCCCTCCGCCCAAACTAAATCTGTTAATTAATCGTACCCGCGCAGTGCGCGCCACGACACCTCGACACCTCTCACAACACTCTCCACTCACTTCTCCTGCTATCCATCTCGGAGGGTTCCCTTTAAGACTTTACCCCACCTACCAGGTCACGTGTTTATACGTCCAAAGGCTATCGTATGACCAAACTATTTCAAGGTAAAAATCTCGCCCCTCAGCCTCCCTTGGCCTAGAAGCTCGACTTCTCTTAGAGTGATGCTATTCTATTTCCCGAAACCAGTCCAATGGTAGAATTCTTAGTATCTGTAGGCTTCGAGAACAATCGAAACTCGGGCTGCAGAAATACTGAAAGCTTTCATGCGGATGATTCAGATGGTAAATTCAAAAATACACTATGTTGACAATTTTATGAACTTCAAATATTAATTACTCCCTTAATACTCAATGAAATGACTTGAAATAAAAAACATTCATCTTATTTTACCTGTCTTTTTTGTATTGATGTACTTTACTAATTGAAAATCAAACTGTAATGGCTTAATTAGCTTGATTAGCTAATCATTAATTTATTGCTAATTACGAGTTTTATATTCGTATTACAATGAATCATTATGATTACTGATGATATAGGGATGCATCAGTGATATAAACATGTTTGATTCGATGAATATTAATAAGGTTATTAGATTAATTGAATAAATTTGCATGTCATTTTACCAATATCATAGATATACACATAAAAATAGCTATGAGAGCCTTGGACCTTTTACAGAACTGATGGACTTAAGTCCAAATCAGAAGTTAAAAAACTTCTGACTTTAGCGGGAATCGAACCCTGGACCTTCTGCATTGGAAGCAGATACGCTAACAACAAGACCAACGAGCCACACAAAGACCAACGAGCCACACAATCTCATTAATTGACATTTTTTGCTAATGAATTTCGACCTTTTTTGTCATCAATTCGGCATCAAACCAATCATTAATTGGATAGTTAAGCTTAAGTTTTAAAACAAATGGATTATTTATTGTTTTATTAAATGTTTTGTTCTTTTTATACATATCAGTAGTTTATAAAATATCATCAATTCATCATCGTATAGGTAATCCATTGTCTATCATCATTATGTTATTAACTATTGATTTATATTTAATCAAGTTATTGTAAGTGTAAACCAACTCTATGTTACTGAAATGATTATGTTCTACTGTTTTTATAACATTTTATGTTTTTATAATATGATTTTAAATTTATTATCCTAGTACCTCAATGTAAAATGGCAGCAATGCTGTATTTGAGTAAACAAATAAATAAATATCATCATATGAATACGAAACTACCAGTATCTATCTATATTGTGGTTTCCCTTTGCCTCAATGATGATACAGATATTATCACGGGTCTGGGGAACCAGACTAGGGAGCGAAGCTTACCGTTATTCAAAGCTGCATATTATCCTTAATATTGTTGGTGGAGGTGCCGGGTTGGTTGAAATCCCTCTTTTGTTGGGGCTAAATTATTTTGTTGCTTTTTGTTGCTCGTTTAAACATGGAACTCAAGTTTAACACATTGGAGGACATTGACGAGTCGTACTCGTCGTCATTTTTCGGAGAACTTATAAGGGGTGCAAAACAAATGAATAAAAAATCTATATTTTTTTAGTTTGTCGTTCAATTTTTTGTTATTATCTTGTGAATAGCATGGTAGGTATGAACTCTATTTTTGATCCAAAATCCATAAGGGTAGAAATGAATAAAACAAAGATAAATTTTTAAAATCTCAGTAATTAAAAAAGGCTAACAACATGCTCAATTTTTAAACCACAGATATGTTATACAACCGAAATAAATCAGAAAAACATCTTTCCAGCCAAGCAGGCGCGTCGGAACGTTTTTAAAGTTGGGGGGGGCAAACCCGGTGGGAAGCTGGGGTCTGGGCCAAAGCCCCAGCCGCCGGAGGCCCTTTCGCCGAAGGCGAAAAAAATTCACTATACTACAGTTATTTCGTCATGTTTTAACTGCACTCGGACTCTGTAAACGATGTTTTACATCAACTATCTGCGATCTAAAAAACTCAAAAAATGAAAGTGAAGTGGCCCGTTTTAGTAAATTTCAACCTAGTTTTGTATGTAATGACAAAGCATACAGGCAAACATATTTGTTTAATGTTTTACCCTCTTCTTTTAAAAAAAATACTAACTGAAGGCTGTTTAGTACGTTTCAACACGAAACAGTGACAAACACTACACACTCTTACACTTCAGACTACACTACTTATATTATAAGAGGAATAATCTTCCCACTTGCCACTTCGCTACAATCACTACACCACTCCAAAGATGACTTTACGCATAACGATGCGACACGAGGGAACCAAATCCCAACTTGCGTCTGCCAATAACTCTAGCAAATCATTCAAAGGGATGTTTGGATTAGACGTGAGTCTGAGTCACGTGTCCACTCTCACTGAAGTGAGTGACAAACACACAATACAAGACTGGTGGCTGGTTATAAAGATAGCCAAAATAACATTCCTGCTATTGTTGGGTTGTTTCTTCCTGGAAATGAATTGTTGACAGATCATCCGATGTTGCTTTCCCAAAAAGTAGAGTAGAAATCTTGATTTTTCAACTCTAAAATCTGCCCCCCTATGCCCCCATGGCATGAAAGTTAGGGGGGCAATGCCCCCCTTGCCCCCCTGTTCCGACGACACTGCAGCCAAGCATAGAAAATTAAATAACTGTTTTATTTTAAATTAATGGGTTACTACTAATAAAAAAATGCAATTTAAAAAAATATCGCTTCGAAAAAAGTGTTTATATTACAGAAAAATTAAATATTAAATATAGGTGCCCGTAACGGCGCCGCAGCCAAGCCGCGGTGCGCTACACACTCAGGCACCTTATACAGCAAGCAGAGTTGGGGTGATACCTACCTACCTACCTACCTACATACCTACATACCTACATACATACATACATACATACATACATACATACATACATACATACATACATACATACATACATACATACATACATACATACATACATACATACATACATACATACATACATACATACATACATACATACATTACAAAACTGTAATAATGTTATGTCTATATATATTGTAAATATAGACATTTTCAGGACAGTTTAAAAGCTGCGTTCTTCTTTGATCGTACGTAATATTTTGTTACCCTGATTCTCGTGATTGTCTGAAGAAGGCAATGTTTGTTTCAGAGTTGGATGTGTTGTCGTCACTGGTCGGCTTGCCTGGGAGTGGAACCAAAGACGCTGGCACTCCGTCGCCCTTCCCGTGCACCGTGTGCAGCCGCAGCTACAAGCAGAAGTGCAGCCTGATGAAGCACATCAAGTACGAGTGCGGCAAGGTGCCCCAGTTCCAGTGCAACCTCTGCCCGTACAGCTCGAAGCAGAAGGCGCCCCTCAAGAGGCACTTCATTTCTCACCACATGCAAGACGAGCTTTCCTATCGTGAGAGTGATTCATATAACTCATGTGCTCACTGGTTATTGTACTACCTGTAGTTAGCACGTACGAGTGCGGCAAGGTGCCCCAGTTCCAGTGCAACCTCTGCCGTACAGCTCGAAGCAGAAGGCGCCCTCAAGAGGCACTTCATTTCTCACCACATGCAAGACGAGCTTTCCTATCGTTGAGAGTGATTCATATAACTCATGTGCTCACTGGTTATTGTACTTACCTGTAGTTTAGCACGTACGAGTGCGGCAAGGTGCCTCAGTTCCAGTGCAACCTCTGCCCGTACAGCTCGAAGCAGGAAGGGCGCCCCTCAAGAGGCACTTCATTTCTCACCACATGCAAGACGAGCTTTCCTATCGTTGAGAGTGATCATATAACTCATGTGCTCACTGGTTATTGTACTTACCTGTAGTTAGCACGTACGAGTGCGGCAAGGTGCCCCAGTTCCAGTGCAACCTCTGCCCGTACAGCTCGAAGCAGAAGGCGCCCCTCAAGAGGCACTTCATTTCTCACACACATGCAAGACGAGCTTTCCTATCGTTGAGAGTGATTCATATAACTCATGTGCTCACTGGTTATTGTACTTACCTGTAGTTAGCACGTACGAGTTTCGGCAAGGTGCCCCAGTTCCAGTGCAACCTCTGCCCGTACAGCTCGAAGCAGAAGGCGCCCCTCAAGAGGCACTTCATTTCTCACCACATGCAAGACGAGCTTTCCTATCGTTGAGAGTGATTCATATAACTCATATGCTCACTGGTTATTGTACTTACCTGTAGTTAGCACGTACGAGTGCGGCAAGGTGCCCCAGTTCCAGTGCAACCTCTGCCCGTACAGCTCGAAGCAGAAGGCGCCCCTCAAGAGGCACTTCATTTCTCACCACATGCAAGACGAGCTTTCCTATCGTTGAGAGTGATTCATAGAACTCATGTGCTCAATGGTTATTGTACTTACCTGTGATTAGCAAATACTCGTCTACTCCCAATGTAATAGTCAATCTAAAATAAAATACTGGGACAACGATATAAAAGTTGCAGACATATGTATTTAAAATTTATTTATGTATTTAATGTCTATTATTCAGTTATAAAAACTGATTTACAAAGGATGACAACTAAATAAAACTAATTAGATAAATGCAGACAAAGTAATGAACTGCAGTTAAAGGGGTATTTAACCGCTAAACTAAAAAAAAAATTCATTCAGGCTAACTAGTAATGAATTTAGCAATTAACAGAAAAATTATTGGGGCCACCATGACCTCCCAAAAAATTATTAAACATGACATTTTTCGAGCTAGGTCCCATCGGCAAAAATCTCCCATAAGAAATAACATGGGGACGATCTTTATGCCCCGTGACCTTGGAGGATTTTGATCAAAAAAATATTGGCCATTATTGACGTACTTGACAGCCTTTTCTGTAAATTCTCTATATTTTGTTTTGTATTTTGGGCAAGCAGTTCGGTCAAAATATGCTGATTACCAAGATGGGGTTTGATTTTGGAATGCATATTTTTGCGTGTTTGAGGGTATATCTGGGCACAGTTTCAAGACACGATGTTATAAAGGGGCATTTTAGATTGGTACTATGCTCTAGTATCTATGTGGACCAAAAAAGAAGCAGGTTAAAGCCGATTTAGGAAATTTTCCAAAACACCAATTTTTGCCAATTTCAGGATCAAAAACATTTAAAATTTTGTGTTAAATCACAGTTACAAGATATAATTTTTTTAACGGTCATTTAAGTGTAGTATTGTGCTATAGATCACGTGGTAAAAAATAATTTTTGGGATTTTTAGCCCCTTTAAAGCCAAGTTTTAAATAGTAATATTACAACAACAATGTATAGTTAAGAATACAAATTGTGATAACAGTGAAATGGTATAATTGATGAAATGAATTTTAACTAGGCCGCTTCGCGAACGGTTTTTTAGTCGCGTTGATGGATGAGCTTTTTTGAAAGTTTGTAGTTCAAGTGGGATCTCTTACTTTTGCAAGTGCTTTTTGAACGCATTGTAGGTAATTGTTGTCAAGATTCTATTGTTACCTTTAATTGTTATTATATACCTAAAAAAACTTATCTTAAAACCTTTATTCTATGGATTCTGTCAAACTTTTTCATTTTTTTCTTTCAAAAGGCACTACATCACCATAATTTTAATGTCCATGTAAAATATGAACGTTCTAGCCCCACCCGTTTGGTCAGAATCGGCCCTAATAACACAAAAAAATCGTATTAAAAATCCGAGCAAAATATCGTAAAAGTACGATTTCTATGAGTAATATTTTTCTCCGATTGTCCCCAAAACATCTACATCTAGTGATTTCAAAGGTTCCTTTATAATTTCATCAAGATCAGAATAGCAGTTTGCCCGGCCGCGAGCTAAATATCACGAAAATATCGCATTAAAAATTGAACAAAATCGTAAAAGTACGATATTCATGGAAAATTTTTCTTCGATTGTACCCAAAAACGTGGCAGGACTAAGTTCAGAGATTTGAAGGTCCCCTCCAATTTTCATCAATATCGGATATGCCGTTTGCCCCGGTAGAGAGCGAACAAACAGACACCCGAGCTTATGTTTTGGGGGGGTCAGTGAAATTGAAGTCTTCGCTTCGCTCATCCAATGAGTCAAAAATTAATTTCCTCTTTTAGTTAAACTCTTAGGTTGACATTTGACGAACTAAAATGTAAGAGCAACTTGCACAAATAGATTAATTAACAAAAAAATTGAAAAATATTGTTGCTACACAGACGCGTTGTACGTACATCTGACATTTTGGTGAAAACATAACTTGTTGAATGGTATATTTCAAAATCATAAATAATTAGTTAGGGCCTAATTAATTCATTTTTTGAACATTCGTTTGATACAAGTTGCGTTTTCTTAAACGCTATTTTGATACAAAACGACCTAATACGACGTCGTGGTCCAAATACATTAAAAAGCTTTGCATGTCATTGTTGTCGTAGTGTTGATCATGAATTAATGCCTTCTAGATCTCGCAGTGAAACGCTCATTGTACATGGCCTCTCTAGTGAAATGTAGAGGGGCTCCATCTTAAGGTGAAACGTACTAGTTGGTTGCGTTGAGACTTAATTCTTTGAATAACAAGTGATAATATCGAATATTTCTCTTTAAATGTATTTAATGAATGTCATCGCGCAGTGAAACGCTCATTGTACATGGCCTCTCTAGTGAAATGTAGAGGGGCTCCATACAAAGGTGAAACGTACTAGTTGGTTGCTTTGAGACTTAATTCTTTGAATAACAAGAGATAATATTGGATATTTCTCTTTAAATGTATTAAATGTATGTCTAGTTTAGTTACGATAGAAACACGTTTTACATGTTATGCTCGAAAGTATTATTATCGGTATTAATGTTAAATATATGTACCTGCATGTGGTTGGTCGATTAGTTGTGACGCAGTATGCGCCACTCTTTTGTATCCCTTCCTCCGCCAAAATAATGTAAGAAATACCCAGCAAATGTTCATGACTGGTAATCTAGTCTAAAAATATACAAATAAATAATGTTTAATGTCTGCGCTTTGTCTTTCATTACTTCAACAAAAACCTTTAATTTCCCTTGCCTTTATAAGAATCCTTTGTAAACACGTTGGATTGTTCGCTACTTATTTAGATTAGCAAATCAGCAGAAGGTCCAGTTGGAAGTGGATGAGGGGGATTATGCACTCCAACTTGAGATGAACCAACCACTGGGCTACACAAACATATCTAGTGTCTGAATTACTTAGATTATTATTATTATTATTATATTTTATATTATTATTATATATTATTATTATTATTATTATTATATTATTATTATTATTATTATTATTATTATATTATCATTTAGATAAAAGGTGGATATTATTATCAATATTAGTATGTTTGTTGTAAAAGTAGCAGTCAACTCGAGATAGTACAAATTTATTTTCTTCCTTTCAAACTGAAGTGCACTGGCACATTTCTGAAAGTGTTTGAAGTATTTTAAAATTAAGAGAATGCGTTACGTTTTCTTGCAAATGGTTCCAATGTTGTTTACATTCTGTGATGTTATATTCAATGTCGGCTAACAAGTAAGTTTTAGCTGCAGATCTATAATCGACACATGCTCAAAACATTAGATGCCTTCATTGTTGTTCACCACGCGCGTGTGTGTAAAAATAATTGCGTACGACAAATGTAAATTCGTACAGATTGCACTTTGACAACAGAAATTACGAGCAATGTGATCAGTGTTTAAACTGCAGTGTAGTTTTATTGTTAATGTCATCTCTACCCACAGCTAACTAGCCTATGCATCTATGTATAAAAGTCAAATCAAATGCCTATACGTACATGAATAAGTATGTTTATATTCGGGAAACACTTATAATGCTCTATTAAAGTGTATTATTTCGCACGGAGTATTTTAGTAGTATTGTCTGACTCCCCGGCTGACTACAAGAAGGTTGCGAGTTGGACTGTAATGGCGTGCCGTTGTATAGACTTGCCATTTGTAGCGTGCCATACTCGATGGGATATAATATTACCGACATAATGATAATGGTAGAGTAGAGACTTGTAGTTTCTTTAGATTTAATTCACCTTTGCAGTGTCAGAAATAATACGCCCAAACAACATGAAATTCTTAATATTCAAATGTAGTTATTTATTTTGTTGTGGCAATACTTTCATGAGAATCAATATCTTATATTCCAATCTGGGTTTTGCAATTACAAATTGCTTTACTTTGTAAGCTTGAGATTGTGTTCCACGAGAATTATGTTGCTGACGTAGTTTGACCTTCTGTCCAGATAATATGCTATCCTTACAATTTGAAAACGTTCAGAGTCCCGGAGGAAGAAGAAGGAGAAATCCGTTCTTTCAGTGCCCTACGTGTTACAAGACCTACGGCCAGCGGTGCACACTGAATCGTCACCTGCAGTACGAGTGCGGGAAGGAGCCCCGCTTTCTATGTCCAAGGTGTCCCTACCGGTCGAAACAAAAGGCGCCTCTAGTGAAGCACATCCAGCGACAACATATCGTGCAGGAACTGGCCTTCTCGGCTATGGCAGCCGAGATGAAGCTTGACTTGAGTTTGACGTGAGCTGCCTGGAGAGGATCGCGTCAACAAGGTGCTCGGCACAGGGACGTAGCGGTACAAGACCCAGCGTGCGAAAGACCGCCAGGCAGAAGAGAGATCTGGACCCACGGTCGCCTATTGCGAGGACCATTACAAGTGAAATGCGTGTAGCGTATGTACGATAGGTGTAGACAAGAGAATTGTGTAATCATTGTTTCAAAGTAATTTGAGTTTTAACATGGTCGAATCAAATTTTCACGAACCAGGAACCACTGCTATTGGCATGCTATTATTTTGCATACTGTACTTCGGTGTGTCTGAATATTATTCCAAGTCCAGATCCAGGTCTAGGTCTAATTATTCAAGTCCACGTCTAGCAACGTAGAATGTACTGATTCCCTGTCAATGACGTATGAAGTACTGTCTGAAAATGTCTAAGTCAATTTTAGGTCCGAGTCGGCAAATGTACCGAGCAATCGAAAGTGTACTCGTGTAAGGTCCGGTTCAAATGGCTGACAGCGACAATGCGAATGCATATGTAAATGTAGGTAGACATAAGTTTTGTTTGTTCGTATCACGTATTTAATTGTTTTAATTAGTATACAAATAGTTTTTATTACGCAAATACTTGCAAAGGAAAGGACTCTCGAATGCACACCAAACCCGGCACGCCCTGGCAGGCAGCTCTACTCTAGGCTCGTATCGCACGTTAACATTGAGTTGGACTCGGAAGGGCCCCATACCACCGCTAGAACGGCACGCCCGGCAGGCAGCCTACTCTAGGCTCGTATCGCACTTTAACATTGAGTTGGACTGGGAAGGGCCCATACCACCGCTAGAACGGCACGCCCGGCAGGCAGCTCTACTCGGGCTCGTATCGCACGTTAACATTGAGTTGGACTCGGAAGGGCCCATACCATGTCTAGAAGAAACAACAACAACAACGTGCTGGACATGGACCTAGACCTGCATCTGGACCCTAAAGGCCGATGCACAATTGCCCGGTAACAAGAACGGGAACGACAACGAGAAGGGGAAAGGGACGCTAACGTTAAGGGCTTCGATGCACAATAGCCCGTGAAGAAAACCGACGGGAACAAATCAAATAATAAGTGTGTTAATTATATTTTGTTATTTGTTAGTTTGCTCATGTTATTAAATTTTTTTCGCATATTACTCGCGTATAAACCATCAATCAGCTGATAAAATAGTGTCAGGCCGTGGACATCTGATTCTGATTGGTTCCGGTAAGGTACGGACGGGACGTTACGGAAAGTTAAAACTTGGTGATGTTCCCGTTGTCGTTGCCGGGATACGGGAACGACCGGCAAGGGAAGCTTTATTGTGCATCGTGTGTAAGTTAACGTATGATTCAACTTTCTTCCCGTTCTCGTTCTCGTTCCCGTTCTCGTTACCGGGCAATTGTGCATCGGCCTTAACTCAGACACACCCTCTGTATTTATTTTGTTATTTATTTTATTTTTAAAGTTACTGTTATTCTATTTACACAATGCACTACTTATTAACCTGGATATATTACAATAAACACATTTTTAAAATTGACACAGGTTATATTTTATGTTTATATTTGAACGATATTTCAAAGCTACTCCAGCTTTTTCTTCAGGTTCTTGTTACTTTTTCTTCTGTTTACAGCCATAGCAAACTTCTTTATTTAAGATTGTATTCCAAAGCACTGGTAAATCATAGCTTGGTTGTCTGATTGAATTTAAATTATTATTTATTACACCGGCTTCTTTGATTTTCCTCTTTAACATATCTTCCAATTTTATCTTGGTTTCATGCCATTTTATAGAATGTTGTTCTCGACTTTCATAATGTTTAGCTAGCAACGAAATGGTTGATAATTTCTTTTTACATTAATTTTGTGTTGTGCGATTGTGGTAAGACCTATTTTGGAGAATCAAAGAGACCATTAAACATTCGTACGCAAGAACACAAAATTAATGAAAACAAGAAATCATCAGCCATTTCATTGCTAGCTTAACATTATGATTGTCGAGAACATCATTCTATAAAATGGCATGAAACCAAGATTATTTTAAAAGGGGAAGATAATATGTTAAAGAGGAAAATCAAAGAAGCCGCTGTAATAAATAATAATTTAAATTCAATCAGTCAACCAAGCTATGATTTACCAGTGCTTTAGAATACAATCTTAAATAAAGAAGTTGCTATGGCTGTAAACAGAAGAAAAAGTAACAAGAACCTGAAGAAAAAGCTGGAGTAGCTTTGAAATATCGTTCAAATATAAACATCAAATATAACCTGTGTCAATTTTAAAAATGTGTTTATTGTTCTGTTATTCTGTTGTCATAAAAGCAGCATAGCTTTGGCCGCTGATATGAAAATAATGTTTTTCGATGATTATTATAAAAAGCTTGCATCTGAGTCGTCATGATGACAGCTGTTCAGTGTAGTTGATAGCTGGCCGGTAGCAAGTCGATGTTACGTAGGTGGTGAGTAGGAAATAGGAAGTAGACATCACATCGAGTCAGTCGCGAGGCCAAGTCACAGAGTGAATCTGATAACTGTTGTTTGCCGTAGTGTCCTGTACTAACATGTGTCATGCTGCAGAGTGCAGAGAGCATTCCTCGGGTTCGTAATTGGGGTTTCAGGAGAAATTTGAAACTTAAATGGTCGTTTAGGACTAATATCGCTTAGTTATTAAGTAACTGAACGCGAGACTGAACGTAAATGTGCTACGATGGTATTTTGAAACTTATGTAGGAATGTAATAATGTTTTGAAACGTGGAAATGTTAAATAATACATTTACTCATCGTTTCTAAAAAATACTAGGAAAACGCTTAAGTCCCGCCGCGTTGTTGGATGAGCGTAATTGGTGCATTGAGCTGCCATGTGTTATGCAGATTTTCTGTTGTTCTGTGAAAAAATCATTACTAAGTAAATTTTTTTAAATTAAACTAAATTAAATAAAAAATTAACTTAAATTTCTAATTAATCGTAATTTTAAAAAAAGAAAAAAATCGAAAAATTACAATTTTCATAAGAAATAATTATTCGATTGTGCTCAAATTTGACACAAATATATATATTCATAAAATTAAGGTTCTGTAAAAAAATCATTACAATAGGATAAAGCATGTGGTGTTATAAGTAGAAGAAATTTAAAAAAAATCGAAAAAATCGTAAAATTGCGATTTTCATGAGAAATAATTTTCCGATTGCGCTCAAAAACGTGGCAGTTCTAAGTTCAGAGATTTCGAAGGCCTCCAGAAAATGTCATCGCAATTGGAGTATCGGTTAAGCCGGAATCGTGTTAACAGACACACAAAAATACAAAAAAAAAAACATTCCGGATTTTTTTCTCCAGTGTAGTGAAATGGAATCTTCGCTTCGCTCGCTACGCTCATCCAACAAGCTCTATTAGATGGTGAAAAGTACTTTCTTCCAAAACGAAATATAATATAAAGTCCATAGTTTTGCGCAGTTACAGAAGAACTAGGACAGTAACCAGTAAATGATAAATTATTCTAAAACACAAAAAAATAAATAAAATAATTTTAAAATACCACAAATTTTGTTTGTAAAAATCTCAACCTAAAAAATTAATAAATAAACTATGTTAAGCTACAAATAGATTCTGAATATATTAATTTAGCACTAGTGGAAATCTCTAAAACCACTCCGTTCTTCACCAATTGTTAATATAATGCAAATAAAACATATTTTACTGTTAATTTCTTAAGTCCAAACAATTTTTAAATAAAGCCATCGGTAAAATTTATTTTTGACTTGAACCATCACATTGAATCACTCATAAATTCAAATTATTTTCGGTTATATAATTTTTATAATCATTCACTCAAACGTCATACATACAACATACATTTGGTGGTTTAATACTTATAGCCGCTTTTTTTTTAGTGAAAAAGTTTTGGTACTGTACGCCCTGTTGCATTTTCGATGACAAATGTCCAGTTTACGCCTCGTAGGCCTAGGCCTAGGCCGCATCACTCCTCGCCACTTATAGCTACAATTATTAATAAAAATCATGAAATGAAACATTAAGTGTATTTTTGTCTATTTATGAAATATTAGCTGCATTTAATAGTTGTTTTTCATTGTTTTTATTAAAACATAAACAGTGTTAAAAACTGGTCTATACCAACGACCGAAGTACCACCTCCCCGAGGCCTGAGGGGGGCACACACTAAGACGAAACAAATTGTGTAATTTCATACTTTAAATATTATAACATTATAGGCTGGTTTCGAGACTTTGTACCACGTAGGGTTTACCTGCGTTACTATTTTGTGTTATTATGTTGTTACATATTAATTTCCAAAGTATTCAACAATGCAATGCGCGTAAAAACGTCATGTTTACGAAATAACGCATGCAAGTACACTTCCACAATCAAATACAAATGAAGTTATGTTCTTTGTTATCATAAGTTTTGTGTTTATGAATTTGGAGTTAATTTCTCAAGACTTGGCCGTGAAAGTGTAGATACAGACGTTATGATTAGTTATCTTTAAATTGCGTTTTACGCCAATAATAATATTTTCGCAGCATTTACGAAGCTGTTACGCTGGATTTAGTTTATGGAATAATGCAATAATTTGTTTCAATAATGCTATGTTGTAATTTGTTTCATTCTGGGTGGTGTATCTTTTACAATTAACGTATTTTTGTTTTAATCACAGTATCTGGAAGATAGACTTTTTTATAAACTTATATTGCTCAACGAAACAAATACTTGATTAAATGACAGAATAAAGCTTGATACATTTTATATTAATTATTAATATTAGAAAGAAATTGAAGAAGATAATAAAGAGGAAGAAAATATTATGTGGGGGTAGCGTCATGCAAGGATTGCCGGCTTCGATGCAAAGACGGGGGCCCAAGAATTTGGTGGGATCCTATTTTAGGTTTTAATTATATAAATATTAAATCCTTACATTGCGTGCTAATCCTCGCAACCAGGCACTCATATTGTTTGTTATGTGTGCAGCGTGTATAGTAGATTGATTACAGTAGTTTACATATCAAGTTGTTGTTACAGGCCTTGGTTGGAGTCTGTCAGATCTTCGGATAGTTGAAAATGAACTGGGCCAGAGTTTCGAGTGCCACGGCTGTTTCAAGAAGTACAAGCAGAAACAACATTTAATCCGGCATGAGAAATACGAGTGTGGGAAAGACCCTCAGTTTCAATGTTGTCACTGTTTTCGACGCTTCACGCAATCGGCTTCCCTTCGAAGACATGTTGTGAAGAGTCATCCAACTAATTAAAATGAACTTAGTAACCACACTCGTTGATTGAGAAGAATATCGGGGGATGAGCCGTTATTACAGACATTCTACCAAGTGCTTGCTCACACCAGTACCTCAAACATTGCTGTAACAGGTTGACATCAACTGGACACGGCTTGAAGTACTTCTTCAGGTGCAGGTTAAATCCTTGTACAGCACAGTGCATATGAAGTTCCCCCCCCTAGTTTATTTAAAAGTTGCAATCATGTTGTGTCACCTGAAATAGTATTAACGAACAAAGAAATATTGGTGAATTAGTCAAGGTGGTTATGTTTGTACTGAAAATTTCCACTGTCCATATTATTAGAAAACTCATGCCATCATTTTGTAACAATGTACGTACATATCTTAGAAGTCAACATTGAATAAAACGTTGTAAATTAGTCATATTATTATTATCATCTGAAGAATTGTTACTTAGGATGAGAAGAAAACCGATTATGTTCATCATTCACAGCTGTGCTCGATGTGTTGTTTTCTAATATCATCATTGTAAGTTAAAATAAATACAAATACGTATAAATATATAATATTTGAACGTTATTTTATTCGTGATAGTTTTTTGGTGGTTTTGGAGTAATCAGCATTGAGAAATGGCCACGCGTTGGTATTTTTCCCTATACAGTTAATGTAAGCCTTACTCTAAACCACATAAGGGAATGGATAGTATCTACACAGGCACGGATAAGGGAGTACGCAAGATAAGGAGCACAGCAACTTGATCAACATGTCCACCTTTGCGTGACGCTGGCCCGGCCGCCTGATCCCTAGGGTCAACCAATGAATCTGTATGATCCTTGGTGAAGGATAATGTCAACACCCAGACGATTATTAAACAAACCTATTGAAGGGTTCAATATCTATGGTCAACACAATTAAAATAAAACCAAAACCGATAAACCCCCAATACCACCGCATGTCAATCGGATGTTGTGTTGTAGAGAGAGTTGTATCGTGTGACGTGCTCACGCTAAAATACAAAAACAAAAACACAAAAACCAGACTGACAGAAATGCAAGATCAAATTCCGCGCATATTTGCAGTGGTTTTATTATGGCAAGGCGAAGGGACCAAGATCGGTAATTGTTACTTAACCCCTTCTTTGTAAGATTTTGTTTGCAACTAATAACGCACGAAGAAAAATATGTATATGCTATATTGGGTAGTACCTGGTGGTATCACATATGCAAAACTAAAATACTTAATTATTTGCTAGTAATTAAAGGTTTAAATTTTTTTTTGTGGCCATTGCAGCTATTAGTTTCAACAATGCCTCATGCTTCTTATTAATCATAATATTCGATATTGTGTACGTTTCTTATGGATTTAATAAAATTGCAATTTTGCGGTTTATTAATCAACCTTTATAAACTAGTGATAGGGGGAAGCGGATTAAAGGGACTACAGAACAATTAGGGGTTTTGTGGTGAGGTCTGAATTTTGGACTGATATACTACCCTCAGACATATTTTAAGGAAAATTGCCTCGATGTGCCATGACAAAATTCGTCCGGTTAAGGGGTTGGAAGGGGTTGAAATAATGGCATTTTTTAAAAATTCGAAAATTCAATATCAAACTAAATTTAATCCTAATATTACAAAAATTAAATACATATTGTAGATAAAAGTCCAAAATTGAATAAAAAAAATATATTTACCATATGTATATCTAACCAGATTTTTGCACCTTTGACTTTTATTCACTAATTTTCTCACTGTTGCTGGAAGGATTGGGGCCTAACCAGCCGTGGTTTTGTGATTAGGCCGTAATTTTTTTTCCTAAACCACATCAGAAAATGTTCTCTAAAAAATGGCTCGAGTGCCCTTCAAAAAAAGGTGCTTGCTTATAGGAAAAAGGGGGTGTACTATAAAAGGTGGTTTGATAAAACTGAACTAAAATAAATAATCTGTATCAAATATAATATAAAGGACGCGCAAATTAACATTTATGTAGTTTAGATCTAAATTTAGATTAACAAATTAAAAATTTTAAGACAAAAAAGCCAATATATGTAAATCTGTCAGATTAGTGCGCCGCTTTGACCACTTATCATAAATTTTCTCCTATTAAACGAAGTGTATCGTGTGACCACTTGTTATGTCCCAATTGTTTCCAATATTACTAAATGGACGAAAAAAAAAAACATTTTGTTGGACCATGCCTTGGGTACTTTTCACAAACAACTTTGACCCATTTTCACACAATTACTCAAGATTAACGAAAGTGTATAGTGTGACCACGTCGTTTTGTCCCACATTATGCCAATTAATACAATAAGGACGAAAATAAATTATTAACACCTTGGGTACATTTTCACACCATGACTTTGACCCATTTTCACACATTTACTCATAATAACGAAAGTGTATTCGTGTGACCACTTTTTTGTTTGTCCCAATTATAACCAATATTACTAATTAGGACGAAAAGACGATTTTTGTTCAGCCTTGGGTACATTTTCACACAATGGACTTTGACCCCTTTTTCACACATTTACTCAAGATTAACGAAAGTGTATAGTGGACCACTCGTTTTGGTCCCACAATTATGCCAATAATACGAATTAGGAACGAAATAAGTTTTTAACAAACCTGGTACATTTTCGCGCGATGGACTTTGACCCCCTTTTTTTTTTACAAATTTTACTCAATATTAACGAAGTGTATCGTGTGACACGTCGTTTTTAATCCCAAATTTGTCAATACCTACGAATTAGGACGATTTTTTAAAACACCTGGGCACTTTTTACTATGGACTCTGTCCATTTCTAACAATAACGTCAATAGCCTATTAGCGTAACTAACATTTTGTGGTTTTGTGGTCGAGGTCAACACACCTATTGGATCAAAATAGTACATTCATGATGTGGTGAATCATGTACTGTGAATACTGGCCGACAAAAAACCCACCCCCACAACCAAACAAAAACCCCACAAACTTTTGGCTGACGCTATAGTTATATAGCCCGTGATGGATAGCCTTTTTTTGGTCACAATCGGATCCTCCCGTTTATATGGTCTTCATACTGTTTTCTTGTTATAAGTCTGTTTGAATAAAAGATCAGTGAATTGGTAATTAGTTATATTTATTGATGTTATACGAAAATAGGAACATATATTCATTTTATTAGTGCACGGTAATCGTAGATTTGTTCATACATTTCCGAATTTAATTTTTCATTAGATTGTATTGAGTTATTTACACAAGACTATTCACAATGCCGGACGAGGCCCTGCAATGGGAACAGAAATATTAGGTTTTTATGATTTAACATTGCTGGTAACTGTAACGGGAACGGAAGCTATTGCCAGCTATTATAGAGCAGCCCTAAATTTGCAAATTATTTACGAGTATGTGCCTTGTGCGAGCGGTGGGTACGTTTATAAAATAAACTTAAATGTTGTAAACTTTGTATTTGCAAATGTGATTGTAGCCTAAACAAACATGTGCCCAAGTTTTAAAAAAAAAATCGTCTATTCGTATTATTGACATAATTTGGATTGAACGAGGAATTGTCACACGTACACTTTCTTTATTTTAAGTAAATTTGTAAAAAGGGTCAAAGTCATTGCGCGAAAATGTACCCAGGGTGTTTAAAAAACTATTTTCGTCCTATTCTCATATTGGCATAATTTGGGACAAAACAAGTGGTCACACGATACACTTTCGTTATTATTGAGTAAATGTGTGAAAAGTGGTCGAAGGGCGCATAATCTTATCAGATTTACATATATGGTAAAATTTTAATTTTTTAAATTAAACCTTAGATCTTAATCTACAATAAATGTTAATTTGGCGTCCTTAATTTTATATTTGAATACAGATTTATTTATTTTAGTTTTATCAACCCCTTTTAGTACACCCCCTTTTTCTCCTATAAGCAAGCAACTTTTTTGAGGGCACCTCGAGCCATTTTTTAGAGAACATTCTTCTGAGTGTTTTAGGGAAAATTCACGGCCCTATCACAAAACCCACGACTGGTAGGCTAATCCTCCCAGCACAGTGAGAAAATTTGTGAATAAAAGTCAAAGGGTGCAAAATCTGGTAAGATATACATATATGGTAATATATATTTTTTTTATTAAATTTTGGACTTTTATCTACAATATGTATTAATTTTGTAATCTTAGGATTAAATTTAGTTTGATATTTGAATTTTCGAATTTTTGAAAAATGCCATTTTTTCACCCCCTTCCACCCCCTTAACCGGACGAATTTTGTCATGGCACCTCGAGGCAATTTTCTTAGAATATTGATCTGAGTATACAATCCAAAATTCAGACCTCTACCACAAAACCCCTAATTGTTAGCCTTATCCGCCTAGCTATGATACATTATCGGTAGACATACTTTCTTTATAAACGTTTTAGGTTTTTGATGTTAAATCGGTGAACGTATATTTTGTAAGACGCTATAAAATGCTAATTTTACTATAAATAATGTTTTTCCATAATGCATTCTAACGTTTTATATTATGTGGCTATTTTGAATTCGAATGCCTTATAATTAATCACTATAAGAGGTACTATAAGTAAGGAAAAAGGGATGCTACAAATTGCTAAATTTGAAAAACAGCTAAATATTTTTAATTTCAATGCTAAAACAACATATCTCTAATATCGAGCATTATAGTCTTGTTGCATACTCTGATAGTATAGGTAGTAGTTGGTCCCGTCTTGGCTGCTCGTCCACCAAAATCAGCTTTTCATAATATGTGCAGGTGCCACACACCTGGGGAAATAAATCATTCTTGAAAATTCAGGACAAATGTTTATATTTCTATAATTTCCTAATTTCTCACAATTATTTTCTAAAATTCACCTAATTGAAGGCGTCCGTTGTGGCACATACGATTACGGCACTGGAATCAACTAACTAATATTTGTTTCAACGTAGATACAAGAGCTTATATAAATTTAAATGACTCAGTGTAACATAAGTATTTCGGTCTGAGAATAAAGGTACCTCAAAACCTAGAATTTTGTTTGTGTAGGATCTCATTACGGATCTCATTACTTTTTAAAGTTTCATTGCAAAGTTTCTTCGCTGGTTAACTTGAACTGACGTATTAAGCACTAGCAGTATCAGTTGTAACTAACATCTTGCAAGTGAGAGTGTGTTTCAACTTTCAACACATTTTTTCACCCAGAAGGAATGTTTATTCCCTAACCACATTTTGCGTGTGTTGTCAGGTACGTAAATCCCCCCGACTAGGACAGTTTTTAAGTTCCGTTCACGTTTCAAGACGGCTGGGTGACACCTCGAAAACGCCTGCTCGACTTGCTGTATAAGGTGCCTAAATATAATTATCGAATCGCAAATTAGCTGCGGTGCCCTGACGGGCACGTAGACTTATAAGTAGAATGTCACTAGATACGAGTACACCTTCAAATCACACGATAACTTCAGTACTCTATCCACTTACTTCTACTTCTGCTTATTGTTTTGTTCAAAGACTGCAATCAAATGTTTTAGCTTTTCTCTTTGTTTTTGTTTCAGGTAATCTTCCTACTTTCTTGTCGGGTATCATTGTTGACACCAGAAAAGTGAAGAAACCACGCTGCTTTAACTGCCCAAACTGCGGAAAGAGCTACAATCAACGGTTTAATCTTAATAGACATATAAATTACGAGTGTGGAAAGACGCCCCAGTTTCAGTGTCCATACTGCCCTCACCGCGCTACATACAAGACAACTCTGCACCTGCACATAAGCCGCCGACATACCCCCAATGCCGCGCCGATGCAAGGATAACCTGCTCTGATACTGAGAAGACAACTCTGTTACTCTACACCTACACATAGGCCGCCGACATACCCCCAGTGCCGCGCCGATGCAAGGATAACCTGCTCTGATACTAAGAAGACAACTCTGTTACTCTACACCTGCACATAGGCCGCCGACATTACCCCAGTGCCGCGCCGATGCAAGGATAACCTGCTCTGATACTGAGAAGACAACTCTGTTACTCTACACCTACACATAGGCCGCCGACATACCCCCAGTGCCGCGCCGATGCAAGGATAACCTGCTCTGATACTGAGAAGACAACTCTTATTCAACTGTTCAAGAACCATCTATTGTTATGTTAGCAATTGTGTATGGACTAATCGTTTTTGCACATATTCTTGTTGTTGTCTGGGGACCCATTTATTTACTCAGAACGTGAGAAAACTTTGAAAATGGAATACCTAATTGAGACAACTTTGTCTTTGTAAATAAAAACCTAGACCTAAAATTAGCTTCAGTTGCACGCAAAAATGTTTAACTACTTCGCTGTGTTCGCTGTTATTCTATTTACTTAGTTGACACTTTCGTTTGACAAGATGTTGTTTGGGTTAGTAAATAGGTCCCCAGGTATTTAAAAACCCTGAAACACGTTGTAATAGAATGAAGAAAACTGTGCCATACATATGGAACGTTTTGGAGAAAATTGTTGGGACATTAGTTGTATTTGACTCTGACTTTATTTGTTTATTTTATATTTATTTTATTTGACAGATTTACTGTATCCACAACCAAGAACTGAGAACAATCCAAATAAATACATATCATTTTGGAGTTGTGTTATTGTAAGTCATTGGTTTAAAATATCTTATTATATTATATTCCTGCATTTCAGAAGTAAGCTGAGTGTAGAAATGTATGGACTCGATCGACCATAAGTAAATCACGGGTTCTACATGTATCTAATAGAACCAGCCCTTGATTTACTACTGGTCGAGGGTGTGCATGGCTGAAGTTATAAGATCTGCCTTATGAAGACTCCAACCTCAAATTTGCGCCGTTGCTGTTTCATCACCATAAACCGCTTCCTAAAATACTAGGGAAACGCCAAAGTCGTTGTTAAACGAGTGAGTGAGTGAGCCAAGTGTTGAGTACCCGGGAACATCCCCTTTCCTCCCCTATACCTAAGGATCTAGCCCAGTATGAGGAATGATACCGGGTACTCAACACATGGCTCACTCACTCGTTTAACAACGACTTTGGCTTTTCCCTAGATATTTAAATTGAACATTTGAAATGCGAATCGTGTTCAAAACGTATTAGCGTGAAACATTAACAAATTTCCAAGATAAAACAAAATCACCTAAGTTTTATTTCCCATTTAACACCCCTCAAAAATAATATGTGGGTGTAAAAATATAAAAAAGTTCGAGCTAACGGGTATCGAACCCCAACCCTCCGTGTGGTAGGCTAAATGCTTACAATAGGCCATGCAGGCCACGTAGATGTGGTCCCGATAGCTGCTACTAAACAAATGCTATCGATATTTTAAAAATCACCTTTTAAAAATCACATTTTTATTTATTGCAGGATCAAATCGCAATGGATCCAGTTGACTTTGTTAGCAGTTCTCAATAATTTCGTACCGGATGTCTGTTTAAAAATTTCAGCCCAATCTGTTCAGCGGTTCGGCTGATTTTCGACGTACAGACAGACAGATAGACAGACAGAATCACAGAATAAGAACCGTTCGAGTTGAATGGAGACACTCGGTCGCTCCGCTCCCTCGTTTAATTAATACACAGTAGGATTCTCAGGGTGTCTGAATTCAGGTCTAGGTCCAACTCCAGCTCAACGTATATCTTATCTTAACTTGGAATATAATTCAGACACACCCTAAGTTTAGGTGGTCGTGGTCCAGGTCCATGTCCACTTCCAACAACGTTAGAATGTTCTAATTCTCGGTCAATGACGTGAGAAGTACTGTCTGAAATAGTCTAGGTGTAGATAGGTGTAGGTATTTAATTGTTTGTTTTTTCTAAGTGCGCAAACAGTTTTTATTACGCAAACACTTGGTAAATTCATCTCGAATGCACACCTAATCCAACTTTAGGTAGTGTCGAGGTTAGCTCTACTGTAGGCTAATATCACAGATATAGTATTGTGCTAAGCTGTACGTTGAGTTGGCCCTGCACAAATAAAGTAATTGACTTGAAAAGTTGACATGTATACATGTCTCACACTTAAAAGGGCTTTTACTCCAAAAAAAAAAAAATTTTACTCCCCAGAATCTAAAGCACACTAACATGACAGCTTCCTTAAATCGGCTTCAACTTGGCTATTTTTTCTCACATATTAGAACATAATGCTAATCTAAATGGGCATTTAGAAAATTATGCACAAACATACACTCAAACATGCCAAAATACGCGTTCCTAAATTACACCCCTTCTTCGTAACCAGCATATTTTAACAAAACCACTTGCCCAAATTACAAAAACAAAAAGTAGAGAACTCACAGAAAAGTTAGCCGAGTACGTCAATGATGGCCTTTTTGGACCGAAATCCTTCAAGGTGTTGTTTATGTTATTTCTTATGGGGGATTTTTCCCGGTGGGATCGAGCTCGAAAATTACCAAGTTTGGTAAACTTTTTTTTGGGTTATGGTGGACCCAAATTTTTTTGTTTCTTTGTAAATTCATTACTAGTTAATCTCAATTAAATATATTTGTTAAGCTTAGCGGGTCAATACCCCTTAAAGAGGATCGCTGAGACTGGCGTGAAGACGAGTTTCAGCGCTCAGCTTTCTATTTTTTTTTGGGGGGGGGGATGGGGGGGGTGAGAGTTTATTAATATTCGGTATCATATTTCACACGAATATGGATCAATAAAGGGTCAATCTACGAGATCCATTACGCATATTAATCAAATAATTTATCGATTTTGAATTTAAAAAATCGTGAAATCTTCGTAATTTACTCAGTTTTGTTGAACTTTGGGAATTTATTTCAAGTGTTCAGATTGTTTAACGCTAATTGCCATACTGGATATCAAGATCAACGTTTAAATCAATACGTACGCGCACGGTAATTTGGTGAATCGTAAGATAAACGGTTTGATGAGAATTTCCTGAATTGAAATCCATAGTTTCCCAATATTTTAACGTTTTGGACTTATTTCTCGCAATGATTTATGGCTAGCCTAATTATTGGCAATCAAGTGTGGATGTCAATAGAAAGCACTATTAACATTCATGCAAAAAAAAATAATGATATTTCCGACCGTTCAGCTACTATCGTCAACATCTGGGCGCGTGCATCTTAGTTGTGAAAGAGGGGGCCTCTTTAACTTTGACAAGGGGGTGCCTCTGTTTGGAAGTATGTATCTTTAATGTCTAGCGTACTGTAATAGTTTCCGTGTACATGTACGAAGCATGTGATTTTGTGAAACATGTTTCAGAGAAGCATTGCCCGCATTCATCACTGCATTGTAAGCGAACCTTCTTACCGAATGCCAAAGACTGGGTCGGTTATTGATATCTTTAATCCTTAACAATACTTTCTAGCTTCGCTAAAAGCTTCTAGAAGCTTCTAGCTTTCCTGTAGTAGACCGCTCTTACAGTCGTCATTATTATTCCTTTGAGTTTGTAATGTGAAGTTAGAGGCTCTACGCCCCACCTCCGAAAATACGCTAGTCCGCTGGTTCATTTATTGCAACGCATGGAGTGAAGCTCCGATCATACTGCGCTGATCTGCGCTTGTGTGATTTAGTGTCTTGTGATGAATATACTGTACTACCTGATTGGCGTATTTTTGGGTGTACGTCGCGGTAGACAAGCGAGAGCTCCTATTGGCGCTAAAACTCTAACCTATCCGCAACATACCTAGTTAACCTGAAGAGGGGCATACTTTGCACGCTATAACAGGTTTCCCTAGGAAAACATTAAATTACCCACTCAGTATAGACTCTAATGTTATTATGGAAAACAACGATCCTTATTAATTGTTCGTGTTCCCTTACCAGACCGCTCTTCAAACGATGCTCAGTATCTATAGTTATTGTTGATCTAGGAAGCCACGTTTAACCTGACCGTGTTTCTTGTCTGTCGCAGACCGGGATCTCTGGATTCCGCTGTTGGGGCTGAAGCAAGAGAAGACAGCAGTGTCTGGGAACCAGTGTAGTGTATGCCTCCGTAGCTACAAGCAGAAGCAGCACCTGTCACGGCATAAGAAATACGAGTGTGGGAAAGAGCGACACTTCAAGTGCCCTCACTGTCCCTATCAAGCAAAGCAGAAAATACATCTTAAATCCCATATCAACAACAAGCACAATAATAATTATTCATTGCTCATAATTTAGGTTCTCATTTAATTTTAGATGCTAGTTCACCAAATGCAACATTGTTTATACATTTATAATAATTATTGGTTAATCTTAAAATTGTAAATGCAAATTTTGGCTTTTACTATTGTGTTGTTATGTATTCGTATTAGGGTCTGTTGTATCGTTTTAAATGTTCACATTTCTATTTTTACAGTTTATTTTAATTTTTAAATATATTCAATAACTTTTTTTTGTATCAACATCTTACCTGTTCTATAATAAAGCACTTTTGTATTTATCATTTGCAGTTTTTCTTACAAGCGTTAGAAATTTACATTCGTGTTGGCCTACTTCAAGTTTATTTACACTACGTTATTCAAAATGGCAATGCATACTATAACGTGGGTACAAACATAATGTTGGCCTTTTATCTATTCCAATTTAATTTCAGCTATCTATTCCATTCCATATATTTCTGAAATTGAATGTAACTATGTCTTGAGGCAACATCATATTTTGCTGCTGAGACAAGTTGAAGGTTCATTATTATTAGTTATGAAAACTCTCAATTGAATCTAAATAGGTGTTCCCATTCAGTAACTACTTCTAAGAACAGTGAGGAATTAATTTATGCTGATTTTGATTTCTCGAACTTACATCAAGTAACAACCTTTGAATTAAGAAACATAATATACACTGTAAAACTTACGTTTTTTCTTCCTACGACTTCTTTTAGCCATGTGACCTCATGGGTCACAATTTTCTGTTTTCCTACTACGAGCCTAACCTCTTAATATGGAATCTGATTTTTATAGAAAAACTTGATTGTTTTTGGCTTTGGCTTTTTGGACTTTGTCAAGAAGTGTCAATCGTGTCATGATAGTCAATTGGTGTTTGAACGTTTTCTTTGCGTAAAAGCGTATGCGTTTTGTAGATTAAATGATAGTACACAATTATATATATTATTAGTTTAAGGAAAAATAAGGGAATATTCCACCAAGGTGAGGTGCGCCTCATCCCTACAAAAAGTTTGAATTTTAAGTTGTTTAATCATAATTTGCTAGATAGGCCAAGGCCATCTTAGGTTGTTTGTATTTGAAGGTTTGTTCATGGTCATAGGTGCCGAGTCAATGAGTGGGTTTCCACTCTGCCCTAGGCCGAGGCCGTCGCTAACTCACTTCGTAGCGACGGCCTCGCTTAGGCTTGCATAAAATAATCTTGTGAATGACTGATCGAAAAGATGGAACTTGTAGGTCATTGTAAATATCAGCATTACGAATGTACCGGGGATTTGGGTGCTATTCCTAGAGCTATATTTTGAATCCATTGTAGGGTATCAAGATGTGTCTTTGCAGCAGTTGTCCATGCAGGTGCTGCATAAGTGACAATCGGCCTGATCAGTGATAATATGTATAACGGCACTGAGTTTGATACGTTCTTTCAGAATGGTAAGTTTAAAATACAACAAACAAACGAACAGTATAAGAGTAAAACAGGCAATGGAAGATCCGCACAACTTTCTGCAAACTCACATTGGATTCTTGTTAATGATGATTGGTAATATTTCGCAATGCCAAACGAACTAAAGTTTGCACTCGAACGGCACGTGAGAAATTGTGGCCACTGAACATCTTCTCACAGAACATCGTCTGTAGATCTGACTCAAAAATTCTTTTACGCCACTTCCAGCCATTGTAAACCCAGTAAAATCTTTCCAGACTGAAATAAATAATCGGTATCATCACTAATTGACGAACATGTGTATCGTGCTTCATGTAAAGTCATTCATCAAAGTCACAAAACAAGCCATTGGGATAAGCTTGTTTACATTAATTATCGTTAGCAGTGCATAAACTGGAATAAATTGAGTCAAGATGATTGAGAGGTGATTAGTGAAAGAAAGGTAATGGATGATAGGTTTATTAAAACACAATTCCTTCGTTAACATTTTCATGAAATCATTACATCTTCGAATTTCAGCGTAATTTCCAGCTTTTGCATACATCGACAAAATATCATGAGTGAGTGGCCATGTGGAGGCCATGGGTTGAGTTGTGACTCCGTTTTCAATCGTTCTTTCACTGGAATTACTATAGATGTGGCCTGTGGAGGCTTCTATGCTTTTTTGTATAATTTTTCTTAAAACTCGAGGTGCACCTTCTTGTGTCAGAGTCGCTCTTTCTTCCAAAACCAGTCTCTTCCGTCACCTCGCCTCCACCAGCCTCAGGTATATATAACCGGGCGGGTGGTGGGTGAGGCAACAGTCTGGTACTTGTCGGAGGGGATAACGCAGCAACCCCTTCTGCTGCTCAGACACAACGTCGCTTCCAATGCAACACACAGTAGACAATATTGTTAGTCTCTGAACACCCTCACACGCACCGTTCCCCGTCTGCGCCCGGGGTAGAATTTGGCCCAGAACATGGCTCATGCGCAGGCGAGGAAAATGAAAAATTCCATCTCACAAACATCAGCTAGTATGTAAAGACGTATATAACTCCCCAAAACTAGAGGCGAGCTCTGGCAGTCTTCGACGGGGAACCTCTCGACGGCTTCACCGGCGACAACAACAAAGTCAACACGAACGATGACAAAGACGTTGACGACCACGACGTGAGAACCCCCCCTTGCTCCCCACAGCTGTCGGATGGTTCTGACCAGCATGGAGCTTTCCTCCCCTTATTCCCTACGCTAGAGTGACGCATTACTACATAACGGTTGACGCGCCCTTAATGCAAATAAACTAAAACACGCATCGTGTGCGAACTGACACGCGTGGTTGGGGCTTGGAAGCCACCTCACAACTGTGTATCGTGGTGTGGTGGCATGTAACCCCCCCCCCCTTGCCTAGACGACTGGTCAGTCCATCAAGGCTAGGCACAGGGGGTGTGAATGGCAAATGGATCTGCGTACATCAGTGTATTTCATTGCAAATTGCTTTCTATGGGTTATTGATAGATTTCTGAAACTATCTGAAAAGAGGTTTTACATACCCTGGATTTTGAGGAGGAAGGAGTGAACTGGCTATAAAATCGGTTGTTACCTTTGCCGTATGAAATAACATTTCTAACATATTTTGTTTGAAACATTTCTTTCTTATTTCCACCATTTACGAGATAAACCCGAACAAATAATTATCGAGGTCATTTCAAGGTCATATTATACAGTAGCTCACACGATACATGTGGGGACATTTAGTATGTTATGATACATGTTCAACTCTGCATCTTGACAAAAATCCAGCAATCTTTAATTTTTTCCCGCTATTTCCCAAAATTAAATTCCATAATTCCTGGCAATTGTTCAAAATTTGTCACTTAAATGCGAGATTGTGTACATCATATACCTGAAGTAAATGAAGGAGTCTTGTTGTATCTACGAGACCCAGCCCTTGATTCACATCTGTCCGAGTGTGTACACTTATAATAATAAGGATCTTACCTGTACCGATCAGTCTGAATGGCCCATGGCATGGCGAGGATCTGCATGCATTGGCCTGGCTGAAGCTCAACGCCCCCACCTAGAAACTCGTTCACTCGTTCACTCTTCACAAGATACGATACTACCTCGAAAGTTACCGTGTGGCAAGTATTGGCAATAATTCGTTCCTCATGACTGTATTATATTCAATTTCTCGTTCTGCCCGTTCCATTCTTTATAAGTTCCTTCAAGTCTTTGACAAGGAGATCGTTCTCGTATAATCTGTGGCCACCCTCTCATTCTTTGATTGCATTTCTCAAAAGCATCCGATTTACGAGTTAATGTTATGCATCTCTTTCTGTTTGTGTGTCCTTATGTTTGTATGTGTGTCGGTCTATCTGTCCAAAGGTATTAATATTTATGTGCGCGAATTACCCCTAACGATATAAACTGATCAAGACTTCCGTTTAACAAACGATTTTTTAATGAGATTGCTCTTCAACAAAGATGATGCGGATCGTTTAGATAGGGGAGATGGGGTTAGCTACACCCCAAGAGGCGGATTTTTATCAACATGACACCTCTAACTACATTTTTAGGTATATATCTTGGACAATCTGGTCTGGAGTTTCGCTCTATATCTATCGTATCTATCTTCTTCTCATCGGAACGCTTTGTCCGTAAGTTGCATTGTAAATACCGGCCTCTGATGGCCACAAATTACGGTTTGATGGGTTTTGCCCGATGGGTGAGAACGCGAAGTCGTGATTTTTCCAGACTGTATGATTGGAAATGGGGGGTTTTAATTTGGGCAATAGCGGATCATCCGCTCTAGGTACTCCCGTTCCGTCTTTGATGATCATTTGAAATGTTCCGTGTTCTTTCAGTTGATATCTTTCTGGTGCAATGCTCAAGCTCATGAACAGCCGATATCGGCGAGGTACCAATGCAACACTTGTGGGAGGAGCTACAAACACAAACACCACTGGGCAAGTCACGTCAAGAACGAGTGCACCCAAAACCCCCCAGTTCCAGTGTCCAAGTTGTGTTTACCGCGCCGTGCGCAAGTCACACCTGCAACGCCATGTCTTGCTGTGCCATTAGACCGTGCGCAAGTCACACCTGCAACGCCATGTCTTGCTGTGCCATTAGAGTATTACTTTGAGAAACTCTTCGTTTCTCATTTCATTTTAATCTGTTCTCACATATTTGTAACAATGAATAAATTAGTTTTAATCTTTTAATGTTCGTGTATCTTCAAGTAAAAAGATGTGACCGCCTCTTGCGCCTATTGTGGTCAAGATATTAACGCTGGATCGTCATATTATGTGGTGATATGTAATTTGGAAAAGACGGGTAGTTTGGCCAACTGTCTGGGCATTCAGTATTCTAAAAAGCTTTCAAACAATATACAATGAAGAGATACATAATTTTTCTTAGTAAATTAGAAGTTTTGTTTTGTTTTGTTTTTTTTTTTTTTTTTTGTTTTGTTTTTTGTTTTTTTTCTTTTTTTTTCCTGTCTTTTCATTCTCCACCCTTTTTATATTTGATTCTTTCATTAAATGCATATAATATCATTCAATTTGTTACCAAAATTCTTGTGTTAAATGCATTGTTGTTGTAATGCTACTATTTCAAATATTTACGAAAATGTAATTTATTGTTGGGTTTCTGCATCTATGTAATTAGATTTATTTAGTTGTCCTCCTTTGTAAATCAGTTTTTATAACTGAATAGGATAGACGTTAAATAAATAAATAAATAAATAAAATAAATAAAGTGGTCGACAGGCTGTGACATGTAAATTATGTATTATAATGAAGTACACTGAAGTGATAAAAATTGTTCATTATGAATTGTATATTAATTAAATGAAGGGGAATTACTATTAATTAAGTCGTAATGATTCAATATCCTACCCTGAATGAAGTTTATATGCACATTTTATTTTTTAAACATATATTTAGTGTTGTGGGTATACCTCAACCAAACCATAATTTAGTGGGCTAACAAGCAAAACTCACAAACTCCATTTTTTAAGTTCTGGGATAAATGAGTTTGAAGTTTGTAGGTTCAGTATAAAATCAGGGATTCAACGAAGAAACATGTAATTTATGATTCAAAATAATTGTGTTGTTCCATAATTAAATACAATTCAAAAACATAAAATTATTTTAAAACAACGCCGATAATGAAGGAAATAGCACATCATCAATTTTTGTATTTAATTTTTGTAAAGTAAAAATTCACATGCGTAAATCTGAACATGTACAAGATTTAAATGATGAATTAACAAGAAACATTCCAATTAACATTTGCTTATGGTTCCTAGCTAGCACCAACTTACATGCCTAATGGAGTTAGTTACTTTTTGATCTCAGACTATCATGGTTGCGGAGGCCTATGTTATTCCTATGTTAAAAAGACATTAAGTGCACGTATACACTTTTTTGCAGAAATAATTACTGACCAGGCGACAGGCGTTAGGGAAAATCACGACCTCTTGTTGCTCAAAATCCTTTTAAAAAAAATAGTCCCTTAGGAGTTAGTGAGTTTAAGCATCAGAAAGAACGATGTTTTTAAATAAAATTGATACATACTGTTATTTTTTTCGTTCATTTTGGAGTTAGTGAGTTTTTCTTGTCAGCCCACGATTTATTTGTTTACAATTTTTTTTAATCACCCTTGAATACTAGCATATGACACCATGATTTGTCCCACACTCAGGCCTAGCATTGTCTCCGTGTAGAGGTAGACTCTGGTTAATTTGCTATGCTCTCGAAACCCATAAAATTATTCGCGTTGTTGCGAAAAATATAAATCTGTAGATTTGTTTGGCTCTGTTATAATTACTAGGAAGCTTCGCAAACGCTTTTTCAGGCGCGTTGTTGGATGAGCGAAGTTGGTGCATTGAGCTGTCATGTGTTCATGAGTAATAATTTTTTTCGATTGCGCTCAAATTTCACAAGAATATGTTAATTCATAAAATTAAGGTTCTGTGAAAAAATCATTACAATCGGATAGTATGTAGGTGTTATAGGTCGAAGAATTTTTTTTAATCGAAAAAATCGGAAAATTGCGATTTTTATGAGAAATAATTTTTTGATTGCGTTCAAATTTCCCATGAATATATGAAATTATAAAATGAAGGTTCTCTGAAAAAATCATTACAATCGGATAAAGCATGTAGGTGTTTTAAGTCAAAGAAATGTTTTTTAAATCGAAAAATCGAAAAATTGCGATTTTCAAGAACAATAATTTTTCGATTACGCTCAAATTTCATACAAATATATTAATCCATAAAATAAGTTTTTGTGCAAAAATCATCACAATCGGATAAAGCATATAGGTGTTATAAGTCGAAGAAATTTCGAAACAAAATCGAAAAAAATCGTAAAATTGCGATTTTCATGAGAAATAATTTTTCGATAGCGCTAAAAAACGTGGCAGTTCTAAGTTCAGAGATTTCGAAGGTCTCCAGAAAATTGCATCGCAATTGGAGTATTGGTTTAGCCGGAATCGTGTTTACAAACACACAAAAATACAAACAAGAAAAAAAAGAAAAAAAAGAAAAACATTCCAAATTTTTTTCTCCAGTGTAGTGAAATGGAATCTTCGCTACGCTCGTTACGCTCATCCAATTATATGATTTCTAGACCCATTGTTTTTCTGTGATAATGACACCTAAGACTTAAATATTACTCTATGCGAGGCATTTATGTTAGAGGGACCACCCCCATTATTTGGTTTTCCTTGAGGACATACCGTCCGTCCCCCAATTTACTCCATTTTGGTCAACTTCGGGAATTTATTCCAAGTGTATATTTTTTTTAACTTAAATTTGCTTACTGGATATCAACGTTTAAATCAATGTGAACGCATAGGTTAATTTTTTTTTTTCGTTTAGATAAACGGTTTGGTGAGAATTTCCAGAATTGACGACTAGAATTTTACCCGCCTCCTGACGTCACGAGGCAACATGGCGGAATGAGTTGGGATAAATCCTCATTTCCCAAGTTTACGTCTGTTGAACGGCGCAGCACTAATCACGCTCTAACTCTTATTCTATTCATTATTTGGACAAAACTTAAGAGGAATATTATTTAGCAAACATATCATTGCTTATAATAGCGATTTTGCGAATTTTTTGACACAGCCGTTAACTTGTTATTACAATGTACGCATCATACATAAAAAATAATCAAAACGACTTTAAACTTTCTCAACTTCAATTGACAAAAAACTACTGAGCGGATTTTGACAAGACCTCCTTCAAAAAATGCATCTGGCTGTTTAGACAAGAAATAAATCAACTTTATAGATAGAAAGTGCACTGAACGAAATTTCATAGCATAGGTTTATATGCAGAGTATGAGTTTTTATGACAAATACGCACTTTTGACGTGCGGATGAGCCGTGAAAAACTGCACGCTGCATATTAACCCATGCTGTAAATTTTCGTTCAGTGCACTTTGTGTCTAGAAAGTAAATTTATTTCTTGTCTAAACAGTCTGATGAATTTTTTGAAAGAGGTCTTGTCGAAATCCGATAAGTAGTTTTTTGTCAATTGAAGTTTAGAAAGTTTATAGTAGTTTTGATTTTTTTATGTATGATGCGTACATTGTAATAACAAGTTAACGGCTCTGTCAAAAAATTCGTAATAATCACTATTATAAGCAATGATATGTTTGCTAAATAATATTCCAAATAGTGAATAGAATAAGAGTTAGAGCGTGATAAGTGCTGCGCCGTTCAACAGACGTAAACTTGGGAAATGAGAATCTATCCCAATTCTCGGCACTTGCACTATCGATCGTTTTAAGCTCCGCCCATCACCAGTGGTCCATTGGAATCCATGATTTGGATTTCCCATTTTTTTCACGTTTGGACTTCTCGTCTTGCAATGGATCTTTAAGGCTTAATTTTTGCAATTAATTTCAGATATCAATATAAAAGTACTTTATTAACACCCATGCAAAATTTGGTAATGATATTACCAACCGTTCAGCAGAGTGAGCGCATTTGAGTTGGGCCTAGCTCAGCGTCCCCTAGATGTTAGTGACGTCACTCACTGGACTGACCGGCGGCGTTATTTGAGACGAAAAACAGTCAAACGAGTACCCGACGACTCATTTCTTTACTCGGGATATTATAAACGGGCGTGTACCCGTTCACAACCCAAATCGCACTGCAACGCAATGTCGTGAATCCACCTTAAGGCATCATCAAATCCTTTTTATTTGTTTTTGTGTTAATTTCGGGCATGTCAACTATAGTAGATGTATCAAAACTATGCAAATTTCATATTTTTGTTTATTAGTTGAAATCTAAAAACATTGGTTTATTGTGCAATTTCATTTATGACATGAAACATGAACATTTGCAAAATTTGAGAATTGTGTTTTATTGTTCGATGAAAACTTTATGTGTTATAAACTATTTGCCACATCAAATTATTCGAGATTCGTATAGACCTATTATTGGATGAGCGTAGCGAGCGTAGCGAGCGAAGCGAAGATTCCATTTCACTACACTGGAAAAAAAAATCCGGAATGTTTTTTTTTTTCTTTCTTTCTTTTTTTTGTATTTTTGTGTGTCTGTGAACACGATTCCGGCTAAACCAATATTCCAATTGCGATGAAATTTTATGGAGGTCTATGAAATCTCTGAACGAAGAACTGCACGGGGGGAAATATCGATCGAAAAATTATTTCTCATGAAAATCGCAATTTTACGATTTTTTTCGATTTTTAAAAAAATTCCTCGACTTATAACATCTACATGCTTTATCCGATTGTAATGATTTTTTCACAGAACCTTAATTTTATGAATTAATATATTCCTGTGAAATTTGAGCGCAATCGAAAAATTATTTCTCATGAAAATCGCAATTTTACGATTTTTTTCAATTTTTAACATTTCTTCGACGAATAAAACCCACATGCTTAATCCGATTGTAATGATTTTTTCACAAAACTTAATTTTATGAATTAATATATTCGCGTGAAATTTGAGCGTAATCGAAAAATTATCTATTAAAAAATTCGCAATTTTACGCTTTTTTCGTTAAAAAAATTACGCTCATCCATCAACGCGGGCGGACTTAAGCGTTTTCCTAGTATATTAAAACTTGCTTTGCTTAAATATAAATATTCCATTTGACTTGAAAATCACTGCCTATACCCGGTACTTGCACAAGACAACTAACAGGTGAATTTGTTTGTTGCTAGTTAATGATTTGGCAAGAATGGTTGTTGAACTGCAAGCTCAGCTAAAGACTGTAGTTCGAGAAGTAACCTTGACGAGGATGTCGGTGGAGAACGGGCGAGGCGATCTTGAGAGGCCAACTCATTTCGAGGAAGACGCTACGCTACTACAGCTTCCAGTGACCACTCAGCTCGAGCTAGCGTCACTGAACACAAAGTTGAAATCACCGACGCACAAACAGGCTTTGGTGAGTTCTAAAGATCTTGACCTTTTATATATTTTGTAAAATTGTGCATTTACTCATGTGTCACTCTTAAAATTATTCTCTGTTGTGTTCTAGCTTATTCATATAATGAGTATCGGAGGTAACAACTATGGTGATGCTGTGCGTCGGGCTCTGTCGTCTCTCTTAACCGATCAGTTGGCCCGAGAACTTTCCTGGAAAGGAATAACTGGGAAGCTACCCATCAAAGAGATGGAGTTTGTGAAGCTCCTGATCAGTAAGTTCAAAAACATGTGTTCCACAAGCATGTCACACGTTGGATGACCCTAGTGCCTTTTGTTGGTATAAATAGTAGGCCTACTTACTAAGGGCCATTTTCTCTTTTTTATTGCCACTTGAACCGGTGCAGATTATATTAACAACAAATGGCAGCTGAAGTCAGCTGTTCGTTGTCAGATTGAACAGTTTGGGCTGTTTTTAGGGATTTTTCTAACGCAAGGAAGATTATATTTGGCAGCCCTCGGTGGTGACATCCAAAACATATTTATGGGTACCGGACGGTCTTTCGTGGGCAAAGCAAATGATTTTGTACAGTCGGGGGTCTGGGAGGGAGGTCCTCAAGGCAATGCGGGTCCGCGGCGCATAGCCCCAGAAATGTTTGATTCCTAGATAGATTGTGATTCGAGCATTTTAACGAGTTTTAGACATGATTTTTTCAAAACATTGGTAAACAAACAAAAATCATCGTCATAATTCCCCCAATTCCCCATTCACTTGATTATAAAATGTACATCTCTTGCTTTGCAATTCTCTATTCATTTCTTTCCCATTGAATTCTTTACTATTGATTTATCTTCTTATTCCTTTAACGTTAACGTTAATCAACGACGTTAAGCAATATCAAATCCAATTTATTCTTTTCATATGCCCCCAATCGGCCTATTCGGCCATCATGTGTTGTCGTGTTATCCAATAGAGACATACAGGATTCCCTTTGCACATGCGTCATGCCAACTGGCATCGCGTCAAGTCCAGTCTTAGTCCTTTCACAACTGAAAAGATGGTGGGCACCGGGTAAAAACAAATCTGTCAGCCCCCCCCCCCCCGGCTACAATTTTCTGAATTATTTTTCTGAAAAGTTGGCAACCCAATTTATTTTACCGTATAGGTTTATAAGCAAAGCGCGGTATTTACGTTAAAAGGCAACAAAATATATAATTGTTTTAAACTAGTTCACCGCTTTTGAGTAATATAAAAATAAAGATGTCATTTAGTTTCACCAATAATAGCCTATTACAACTGAATTTCCCAACCACGTTTTATTGTAACCTAAAAGTATTTTTCAAGATCCTAGTCCCAAAACTCTAAACAAAATTCACCATATGGGAGGGAAAGATACATCACTTTGTGACTGAGTGGGTAGACTCTAAATACGGATTTATTTTATTTATTTATTTAAGACAATTTAAAAATTTTTCACCACAAATCCCTCTGCCTATGTTACCGGTAGGGCCTACAACTTGGACCCTACCAAGTTTTAGTGGTAGGCCTACATACCATATCTCTTATACTATACTTCTTCATTTCAGGTGCTATAATAAATTCACAAGGGCCGAACAGCAGTGTGACGCGGAGAGACGTCGAGTGTTGCATACAGTACTGGCTTACGCACACCAATCAGAGGATTGTGCGGGCGGAACAGAAACGGAAAGGAAAAGAGCAAGAATAAGAAGAATGTTTATAGAAACAAGCCGAAAACCTAGTCCCATCGGTATCATTTCATTATTATGCAAGCAATGCAATAAGCTCATCCAGTTTTCTGTTGTGTTTTAAGTTTGCACCATGTTAAAAGTGTTGAATATGTCTTAATGCATTTAGTGGTTATTGACCAACAATACCATATAAAAGTAGGGATGAAAACTCTTACTTAGGATCGTACGTTGATTTATAATACATGTGCGTAGGCCTACCTTTTCCCTATTATTGTCGTATTTAACTAGTAAATATTGTACTTGTTGATAATTCTCGTATCGATATGACGTACTGTTATGCTCGTTCGAGGGATAAATAAGTTGCTCTAGCAACAAGGACACTAGGAAATCTAAGCGTATGGCCATGTGGTGACTCCAAGTCATCTAGGGCCTAGGCCTGTGCATTGCGTCATCTAGGGCCTAGGCCTGTGCATTGCGTCATCTAGGGCCTAGGCCTGTGCATTGCGTCATCTAGGGCCTAGGCCTGTGCATTGCGTCATCTAGGGCCTAGGCCTGTGCATTGCAATAGTGAGAAATATGTTGTGTGTTATCTCGTTACCCCTTGAGGTTTTGGTTGAAAAGTTGTCCGTGATTTGTTATCAATGTAATCACCATCTTTATTAATGTTGGATAGCACGTCACAAAATCGAGCAATACAATGAGAAATTATAACTACGCTGTGCTGAAGCTTTCTGTAAAACACAATTTGCTGCACAATAAGGCAAACCAAAAAAGAAATGCCCATATCATAGGGAAATAACGTATTTTAGGAAACAGCCTAGTGGGGGCAAGCAAGTTAGTCTATTGTGGAGTGGCGGTTTTTTACCTTTTACATTTCGGTATAATGTAATAGGTCTACCGGCGTTTGTATTGTATACTTTTTGTTTTAGCAAAGCGGTGATGGTATTAAATTCTTGTAATGAGTGTCATTATTTATACCTATTTGATTGACAAAAATGAAAATAAACAGTGAATTCAATATTGTGTTATTATAATTAACTTTTTTTATTTTGAGGTTTGGCTTTCTCCCCAAGTGCAAGTCCTGACGCTTACTTCCTTATTTGCTCCGCTTATCTGATGACCTTGTGGTGTAATCTGAGGACTTTGTGGTGTAATCTGATGACATTGTGGTGTAATCTGATGACCTTGTGGTGTAATCTGATGATCTTGTGGTGTAATCTGATGACCTTGTGGTGTTAATAATTGCATCTAAAATCAATTATTAAGGTACTCCCTACCAGAAAATGCTCCCAAAATGCACTCCAATCAAGTCGATTTCACTCCCAACTATAGGCCTCTCTTTTGTATTAAATAATAATTTTATGGTTATTGAAAAGAATAATGAAATAGACAATTATTTAAATTGAAAATTATGTAGGTAAATAAGTTAAGTGTGCAAACCCTGTTAGCATCCAGGAATACATTGATTTTATATTAACACTAATTAATTATTGTCATTCTTGACTTGTTCAAGACTTTGATTAATTAATGTTTGTGGGTGATTACCTTTCTAGTCGAAACAATGTAAAAGGGGATTATACACTTGGTTACCTAATTTTTAATTTAAATCAATTGCCCTGTTCATTATTCTTTTCACAAACAATTAAATTATGAATTATTTAAAACAAAGAGAGGCCTACAATTGGGAGTGAAATGGACTGGATTGGAGTGCAGTTTGGAGCATGTTTTTTTTACTATCCGAGACCACTCCAAGCATCACCTGCTAAAACTAGACGTGAGGGTTTTGGTAGCACTAGAAGCAGTAAATAAAAAAGCCCTTTCCCTTTTTGGTTTGGCCC